>JAQFZT010000225.1:0-32522 GCA_034696325.1 Camisiidae sp. | reverse complement strand
TCTCTCTCTCTCTCTTTCTTTCTCTCTATTTTCCTCTCTTTGCATATTTTGTCTCTTGTTATTGCTTCAAATGTAGTCTTTAATCCCTCTCTACTTCTATTCTCTGTATTTTTTTCTTGTTCCTCTCTCTCACTCACTCTTCTCTTTCACTGCTCTACTCTTAATGCAAACAATGAAATGAGCGAATGAGACGAAATGAGAGAAAACTGAAATTTTTTGTGCAAAAATTCTGTCATTTTGTTTACACATTTTATTAAAAATGTTTAACTGAGAGTAAGCAAAAACCAAAGTCATTATAAGAGGCACTGCTTTGCCATTTTAAGTTACTATTTAATACTTACGACAGTAAATCTTAAGGTATGTGAAGTTTAAATAAAGTATTGGATGTAAAGACCATATATATGACCGCTCATCCCAAGTATATATATTTAGTGGAATAAAAGAAAGACCTCCTCATAGTTGTTGTTATCTTCTGTTGGTTTGGTGTTAGTTCAGCAATAATATGACCCTAACTGCACACCTGGACTTTCTGAGATATATGGGGGGCTTCGAGTAGGGGATAAGGAATGACGATTTCATGGCATGACGAGAAACCTGACGGTGATTACTGCCAACTAAAGGTGCAAAATAGTGTCGCATTCATGTACTCATTTCGATTGGACAGAAAAGTTAGCAAAACTTAGTTTAGTTTGGTTTCCCACGATCATAAAGCACTAGACTAGAACATTTGGTTTTGCTTCTGCTCCCTCTTCTCTTATTTTCTTTTATTCATCATCCCCTTATCCATAACACCCCAATTCAATTCATACCTTTACTCAACTTCTTTTACTGTGATTTTAGAATAACTAATTATGTTGGAAAGTAAGAGCCATAGAAAAGCCATAGAGAAGCCATAGGGGTGCTCCAAATGGGGAATGCAAAACATGGGGACAGAATCCCAAAAACCTTTAGTTTATATATCGCTCTTTCTAACTATTCTTTACCCCAATCTATATGTCTTTTCAATTGATATCAGAGTTTGCGACATAACTATTGGAATTTAACAGCACTAAAATATTAGCACAAAGAATCAGACTCTGAGACAGGAGTAAAATAAGAGAAAGAATTGCACAAAAATTTCAAAGCTTTCACAAACTAAAGGTTAAGATTACAAAAGCAAAGCTCAGTTTAAAGTATTGTAAAATATGTGCGGCAAAAAACAAGAGTTTTTATTTTTTATTACAGCTCTTGCATTGTTATAAAGGCTGTTTGCGTTTCCAAAATGGATTATCTGTTTATCATTGTTATTCACGGCATTTTACAAACCAATTAACATTAAGCTATTATATTGGGCTCTTATTCAGTTTTGCATAGCTCTCAGCTTTTTTACATAGCCTTGAATGGGGAATTCCCTTTTGTTTAATTATTGTCTTCACTTGAATAAAACCTCTATATCTGAGTTGAGTGAAGCTTATAGCTTATACCCTTAATGAGAGATAATTAGCACCAGCAGCAGCTCTAGCAGCTCTCTCTCCTTCTCTCTAGCAGCTCTCTCTCCCTCTCTCTCAAGCTTTCTCATTTTCTCCCTCTTTTCTCTACAGCTTTTTTATTGAACTTCAAACTGGCGGCTGAGCGCTAATTGCGTGACTTCCTCAACTTAATGAATGTTTTTTGTTAGCGCTTAATTAATGCTAGAACTCGCTGAGGCTTTGCTTTATTATTGTTCGTCGAATGATTCCATTATTTAGGTATTCTCATTATATTACTCTATGTACTTGTTATTGTTGTTGTAATTAGTCTTTACAGTCTCTCTATTTTGTGCCAGAGAATCGAGAATAAAAGCCAAATTACCGGTCGCCGTTTCCTGGTATTTGTAGTTGTAATTTCATAATTTTCGTCTCATTTTGTTTATGTTATGAATTTATTTCTCTCTAAAACCACTTTGTTATAAATATTGCTGATCAGTCTTGTTTTGCTCTCTTATGAATATCTTAAATAAGTTCACAAAAATAAAACACAAAAACTCAAAAGATATTCATAAAAGACGAACATTTTTAAGATTTTAATCTTATGTGCTTTAAAAGTAATGTCACTCAGTTTTAAGGTTGAGTTTTTATGTTTTTGAAATAGTCTCAACTGATATTCAATTATAAGCCCAGGTGTGCGCTTTAAAACCCATTCACGACGACGAGAGATCTTTTGTATTTGAGATTTGAATGATAATTGTTTGTGAGGCTCACTAATCGCTCTGCTCACTAAACTTAGTAAACTTACTAAAAGAAAATTTTGGCATTTTTGGCACAGACTACTGAAAAGCATTAAAAATGTGAGCTCTCAGCCTGTCCTGTCATGGGAAGAGAGAATAAGAGAGAATGAGAGAGAACTAATAGAAAATAGTGAGAGATATAAAGAGAGTAAAAGAGAAGTAAAGTTCTGTTTCAGACATTCGCCTTCAGGGGTTTAGCAAAGGAGGGGTCCCATAAGGGGTGTCCAATCTATGGGGAATTAGTATTACACTACCACATATACATTGATAATCCTGATTGCTTTCCCCCATTAACATAGGTATCCCTGCATTTCTAGTATGCCCGTTAACTCAGGTGTGCCCTTCAATAATGCCCATAAGTTGCACCCCTGCTGTATGCCTGTATGTGTCACTTCTTTTTTCGATGCAACTTCTCTTGTGTCCCCCGTCCTAGCGATGGTTATCCCCTTTTGCATTCCCTTGAGATATTTAGCTCAACTAAGGTGGCCATCGATGGGGACATTTTAGACTTGTTGTTTCGTGTACTCATTTGCTGAAAGTGAGAAAAATTTACTTTTTATTTCTCTTATTTCATGTTAGGCTAAGTTTAATGATTGTTTAGAAGTTTGTCGTCAACCAAAAAAATCTCGTATTGAAGCTATTTTGGTATTTTCATGATCTAAGTTCAAGTTGAATGTTATTGAAAATTTCATAATCATATCGATGGCAATAATTATTAAAATTTTGTTCTCTCAAGACCCGGATATTGTGATTACTATTGCTTTCGAGTGATATGTAATTTAAACACCCGCTCACTTGAAAATATGTGCATTAATTTATGTTTTGCGTTGTCTTGTCATGTGTGCAACAAGAGAGGCACTACTAAAAGGACGTACGCCACAAAGTAGGAGGTTATGCATCATAGATGATCTTAATAGTACACAAAATCTTTGCTTTTTGCGATCTGTGTTTCTCACTCATCAAAACCACTTTCGTATGGATGAGTTGAGGCCCACTTGTGCTACAAATCAATGACTATGACTGCTATTGCGTTGCTATACATGCATACTCTGTATTGAGTTATGCCATTGACTATAAACTACTATTAGGTATTTGACTGAATCCTGTGTTGTGGCACCCCTTTTAGCTTATGGGTCCTCATCCTCTCACCTTTATATAAAAGAGTTTTACAATACGTTTTTGCCACTCTTTACTGTTTTTCTATTTGGTTACAGTTCGCTAGCCATCCATCAATGGTCAAGGTTAGCATCAATGGTTAGCTTCGAGCTTGTCTTCCCCTCTTTTCAGTGCCATTCATATCCCTCTTCTTTCTGATTCTTTTTCTTAAGTAAGGAGTCCCTTATGCGTGGGTTACGCGCTACTAAATCTTTATGAATGGGCACGAATATTGACCTGAAGTGTTTAGAAAGTTGCCACTCTTTAGTTGCCACTCTTTAGAGCAGCAATTTTTTCGTCCATTTAAATGGGCTGCATATCAAAAGCCAATGGCATGCATTCTTACTCAAAACTTGACATTTCATTATTTATTATACATTATTATTAGGTATTAAGTTATTATAAGAATCTATTTTTAAAAAATCCAATTTTCACTTTAAAAAAACTTTGGATAAAAATTATTATAATTTTTTTGATTCAATTTTTTACTATAACTTCCGTATTATTGTTATTATTACAGAAGGTAATGACGACCAAAGATGCAAAACCCCTGATTACAGCTGTCATGTCGCGATGTGCTCGAAGAAGACGGTGACAGTCATAAGAAAGACAACTCTGAATATAAATAATACAAAAATTACTACTAGAAAATGGAATCGACGGCCACAGCAACGACAATGGCAGCAAACGAGACAAAAGTATCACTATCGAGCACATTACCTGCAACCACATCTCCGACTCTAGACACGGGTCAGGTGTCCCATAAAGCTCAGGCACTGAACTACACGATGAAAAAGCAACCACAAGATACGTCATTAGTGTCAGGAGTATCTGAAAGACATATGTCTAAAGATAAATTAAGTAACACATTAACGAAATCAATTTGTGACACAGAAAGTGTTAGCAGTTCCTTAAGTGATGTGGAGAATTTCACGGGTAAAATAGTTTATAATCCGGACGGTTCTGCTTATATTATTGAAGGTCCCGAATCAGAGGGCAGTGATGTTGAGGCTGAGATCAGTCAAGAGGGCAGTATAATTGATGCGCGAGGAATGACACCACCTTATGGTCGAAGTAATGTTGTTTTCCCACAAGTGGTTTCAGCCTTTCATATATCTCGGAGTTCAGCCGCTGCGTTATACAGTGCTCTTTATGGTCAAGCCTATCAAAACCTTCTACAAGAGAATAAAGTTCCTGAAGTACCAGTTATGCACAGTTACAGGGTTTTCACTCTGAGAGACGACTTGTCTCCAAATAAGAAACTTAACGATCAAACAAATGAATTAAATATGAGTACAACAGATCTTCTCGATAAAGACAACAATAATACGATTCGATCGAATGCTTGCAATCATTCTGAGAGTTCGGCAGCAAATAGTGCGAGTAGTTGTCAAACAGTGCCCGTTAAACCTATTCTAATGTGCTTTATATGTAAACTATCTTTCGGTTACGCCAAATCATTTGTTGCTCATGCAATGGGTGAGCATAATATCGCACTGAATGATGAGGAGAAACGAGTTCTCTCTCATAAGAACACATCAGCCATTATTCAGGGAGTCGGCAAAGAAAAGGAGCCCTTATTATCATTTCTTGAGCCCAAACCACGCGGTCCAACATTATGCTCACCGTCTGAAATGCAGGCACAAGTGCAGCAACAGTTTGAAGCACAACAACGTCTTTTGGCTGCTGCTCATGTCGCAGCTGCTGCTGCCATAAGGCAAAGCTCATGTACCAGTTCCTTAACTACTAATACCATTGCTGGTGGTGGTAATAGTAGTGGTGCCACTTGTATGGTCACAACACAGCCGATCGGGTGTAATTTAAACATAACAACACATCAACATAACAGCCCTCATGCGAACCCCAATGCGATGACATCGAGCACAACAATGGTGTCATCCGCCATCACCAGTCCAGTCACTTCCACATTGGACATTAAACAATGTGAATCTCATTCCTCCGCTTTAAGCTATGTTCTGCCAAAGAATGGTGATGACCGACATTACGACCAAATGGATAATATGGCGTCTACTGCAAGCTCTAGAGAAACGCCAGAAGCCGACAGTTCGTTTGCACCAGAACTGGCAGATTTGGCAAATCTTGAGAAAATAGCCAAAGCGGCGGCTGCGGCAGCACAACAGCAACAAATTGAACAAATGTCTCAAATGACAGTAGCATCTCATCAACAACTTCATCAGCGCTCGCCATCGCCATCAAAAACATTTGCCTCGTCTGCAGCTTCGCCTAAGAGTCCAATTACATCCTCAACACCACTACAACAATATCATTCATCTCCGAGCCCGACATCGATGACTCCGACAAACGTTTCTCCATTCATGTGTTCTCAACATCCTGACGGTAAGACCAATGGAGTTGAGTGTCCTAAATGTGATTTAATATTGGGTTCATCGCGCTCTTTAGGCGGTCACATGACAATGATGCACAGCCGCAACTCTTGCAAAACACTCAAGTGTCCCAAATGTAACTGGCATTACAAATATCAGGAAACTCTCGAAATTCATATGAAAGAAAAACATCCCGAAAATGAAATGAATTGTATTTACTGCTTAGCGAATCAGCCCCACCCGAGACTGGCTCGCGGCGAGACTTACACTTGTGGTTATAAACCCTATCGATGCGAAGTTTGCAACTATTCAACCACAACAAAGGGTAATCTGAGTATTCATATGCAATCTGATAAGCATATAAACAATGTTCAAGAACTACAAAACGGTAATATTCCGGCTGAACATCTTTTGCAATCGCAAGCATTGGCGGCAGCGGTGGCCGCGTCTGCGACTGGCGTCCAATCAACTACTAATGTTCCTACAACTACAACAACTGCATCATCGATTGCAACCTCTCCGGCACCGTCTTCGGCGGTGGTGGACATCAAGCCATTGAAGACCCAACAAGTGGTTGCAAATGTTGCGACACCAACGGGTGGCCAACCCAAGCAAAAGGCCACCTGGAGGTGCGATGTCTGCAATTATGAAACAAATGTTGCCCGAAATCTTAGGATTCATATGACTAGTGAAAAGCATACACACAATCTGATGGTCTTAAAGCAAAATGTGACTCATATGCAGCAGTTATCAGCACTACAACAGGCGGGAATGCTTAGTCCCGAACAGTTATTTCAGTTTCATCCAGGAATATTCGCGGCAGCGGCAGGACTCGCATCGGGACAACCCGGACCTCAAGACAATTTACAGCCTGAGGCAGCTCTCGCTGATATGGCTTATAATCACGCGTTGTTAATGATGGCGAGTCAACAACAACAACAACGAGCGATGGCGGCGGCAATGATGCAACAGCAGCAGCAACAACAACAACAGCAACAGCCGCCGCCAACTCCCAGTGGGAAAGGATCAATGGCTGTGGCGCGACTCAGTGGTATGGGTTCACAGCCAACATATGATATCGAGCATCCGGATCCGTCACTGGGTTTACATAATGTTCCTTATGATGATACCTGTCGTTTGTTTCAATGTTGTGTTTGTGGCATATACTCAAGTGACTCAATAGAAGGCTTAAGTCAACACATCCAATGTGATCGCACTCGTCAGCGCGAAGATGAGGTATTGATGGCTGTGGGCGGCAGTTATATTTGCAAATTGTGTTCCTACAAGACTAACCTCAAAGCTAACTTTCAATTGCACTGCAAAACTGATAAACATTTGCAACGATTACAACACGTGAATCATATAAAAGAAGGCGGCTCTCAGTCTGAATGGAAGCTCAAATATGTGAATGTTTCAAATCCAGTACAAGTGAGGTGTAATGTTTGTGATTATTATACAAATTCAATTCATAAGTTACAACTACACAATGCGAATCCTCGTCATGACGCCTGCTCTCGAGTGTTTCTTCATCTACAACTGGCCGAAACATTGGTCAAAAGCGGTGGAATGAAGTACTATTTTTGTGCCCTATGTCAACATCCATCACGTACTAAAATATCACTCGTTCAACACATCAATTCAATTAAACATTTACGCAACGAAAACCTGAGACAACTTAAACAACAACAGTCGGGATCGATGGGAATGAAGGACTCTGAAGAGGAAATTCGAGACTTATTTCAAGTCAAAGAATTGAATGCCAGCGAAAAAATTGTTTTCGAAAATGGTAAGCAATGCAAGAATTTTAATGAAAAATAGTTAATATGGAATTTTCAATGCTATTTACAAGCGAAACATCTCTATGATAATGAAATGATAATGAAATGCTTTCTATTAAAAAGTTGATGCCTTCGAACTTTAATCGAGTAACTTATACTTGTATACTATCAAGTTATAACTTGTCTGCATTTCATTGCTTTTAGAGAAAGAGTAAATTTATTTGATTTATTTTTTTAAGTCATGTTATCAGTTGTAGTATAAAATCTTGAATCAAGAAAATGTTATCGTTTGCATACTAACAAAAAATAAGGCAATCAAAATGTGTTGATTCGCAACGCATGAAATATAAACCTGAAATTTTAGCCCCAATGCATGTTTACATAAGCTTTTCTCTTCAATTGGATTTTTATTATGACAAAAGTTCTGGAATATTTTGTCAAATTAAATAGAGATCAAACTAACTTATACACTGTAGATATATCTTAGATATATATATAAAAAAGTCTCAAACGCTTTGACATGATTTAGATTTGAAAATTTGATGAGCCTTTAAAAATTCATGCATACATACAATATATATACCAATACATTCATTGAAGAATGAAACTCATGAATCGATGAGCAAAAGCATAGATTTGCGTCAATTTTTTGCTTTCCATTGAAAACAGATAATAATTCAAATGATGATATTTCTGGTTCTCCACCATTGGGAGCAGCGCTTGAATCGAGTAGTGATTCAATGCTAAAGAGCGCTCTCATGGAACACACGGCTGCCGCTCAATTGGCAGCTAAAATGAACTCAGATTCCACATCAGAACTACATTTCTGCCCCTATTGTAATTACACCCATACGTCTGAAGTTAGAATCCAAATGCATATCGTGTCCACACATTCCAAACAACAACGCAGTAATTCGGCGACACCGCCGGCCACTGCAGTGACCGCTACATTACCAACACCTAAAACAATGCTCTGTCCTCTATGTCAAGAAGCATTCAAAGAGAAAGTTAAATTAGAGACTCATTTAATAGACATCCATAACGTAACAAAAGAAGGTGTAGAACGGCTTATGCTATTAGTAGATGCAAGTGATCTATTAGTGAGCTCTAAACAATCGCAACAAACTGTTCAACAAAACTCTCCAAATGAATGGTCTGCTAATGAAGATTCATTAGACTCAAAATCAGAACAAAGAGATCTAATGGATGTCGACTGTGGCAAAAGTGATTGTTCCGGTGATAGTGGCTCTAAGCTATGCGATGATGAGCTCTTCGAATCTGGAGCTCTACAAGAGAACCTTCAATGTCCCGGTTGTTCAAAAGTATTCCTAAATCTCGACGAATTATTTACTCATATGAATAGTGAGGGACATCTGAAGCTGACAGAAATGGTATCGAATTCCAGAACTGGTGGTACTCTTAATGGTGGGTATCAGTGTTGGAAACGTGGCTGCGGACAGTTCTTCAAAACTATAAGTGCGACTCAATTGCATTACAAAGAACAGCACGCATTGAAAACAAGTAAAATTTCTGGAGCAGCTGTTTCTGACCGACACGTCTATAAATATCGATGTTCGCAATGTAGTCTTGCATTCAAAACGATTGAGAAATTACAACTCCATTCTCAGTATCATTTAATACGAGCGGCCACACAATGTGTTTTGTGTGGGCGAAGCTTTCGCTCTGTAGAAGCCCTACAAAAGCACGTCGAGAGCAGTCATTCCGAAATGAGTGAAGAAGAACTGGAACAATACAGATCCAGTTTAGTCAACAATCCATTACTATTCAGTGGTCGTAATGGAGGCGGAATTCTAGACCCGTCGACAACCGAATTACTTAAGAAAGAGTCCAATAGACTCGACGAGATGGGCAATGATGACGAAGCCATGGATTTAGTCATGGGTAACACTAATACTGGTCTTAATGATGAAGCAATGGATGAAGAGATGGCTTGTGATATGGGTGAAGGTCGTGATGGAGCCAACACTGGAACCAATCATCAGCCTAACACTCTTGAAGATTATCTCAATTCACAAGCTGTTGCTGAAGACAGTTATAACGATCCGACGCGAAAGTATAAATGCCATCGATGTAAAGTTGCGTTCACTCGACAGAGTTATCTCACTTCACATAACAAGACATTATTGCATAGAAAAGGAGAAAAGTTAAGTTATCCGATGGAGAAATACTTGGACCCGAACAGGCCGTATAAGTGTGACATTTGCAAAGAGTCGTTCACACAAAAGAATATTTTATTAGTTCATTACAACTCTGTTTCACATCTACATAAACTCAAGCAAACTATGAAAGAGAACAGCACTGCTGGCAATCAGACAACAAACTCTCAAACATCGACCACAACCACCAGTAATAATAATAATACTTCTAATACTATTACAAATAATAATAATAGCAATTGTATAGTTAGCACAAGTCCATCAGCCGAGTGTTCACTTCAAGCGACAGCAACTTCACAGTCAAATAACAGTAACATGAATACAAATAACAATGATTTAGAGAAGAAGCCCTATCGATGCAATATATGTAAAGTGGCGTATAATTTGGGCACTACTCTAGACATTCACGTGCGTTCAGTTCTTCATCAAACTCGAGCTTCAAAGCTTCACGATCTGGCACTCAGCGGACAAATCGATCTGAATGTTCCTCTAATCGAAAGGCCTGACAATACAAGTGAAACGGCAGTGACGGTGTCGACTCCGAGCTCAAGCATTCCGAGCGCAACGATAACTAATTCTCCACCTAAAATGAGTGGTGATCTGAATAAGCCAATTACACCCTCTCCGAGCACTACACCTAAATTCCAAGAAAACCTAATGTCACTGAATCTAACAGATCAACAACAAGCCCAACAGGCGGCTGTCTTCCAACAGGCGGCTCTCAACCTGGCGATGGCCACCAGTAATGGAGGACATAATCTATTGTTAGGATCGTCTCCATTCACGTGCCAAAGATGTGGATCAGCTTTTATTTCACAAGAAGCGCAATTACAACACCAGCAGTTGTGTTGTCTGTTTAGTCCTCCAAATAATAGTTCGTCCAATAATACCAATAAACAAGTGCAACAGTCGGCTATTAATCAAGTTAGAAGTCAATCGCCTGAACAGCAATCCAATGCTCAGTCACAGTCAGCTCAACAGTTGAATAACGTGAATGTAAGACCACCTAAATTTTCGAGCTATGCTCCAGTTTGTCGAAGTAAACCACCGCTTTATAAGCACTTACTCGAAACGTGGGGTTTCGAAATTGTAATGCAATTCAATGAATGCCATCAGAAACGAGTTAAGAAAGATCTGTCTCAACAAGATATTAAGAAAGAAACAGATGTAAACTCCAATCCTCTTAACGTAAATAAAGACAATTCTACTATTTTAAGCAGTGATACAATAAAGACAAGTAAAGGTGAGAATAAAGAATTGGACGCCAAGAAAGAGGATGAACTCAATAATTTACCTGAAATAAATCGATCCAAGTGTGAGCGTTGCCATAAAGAGTTTTCATCCATTTGGGTGCTTAAGGCTCACAGAGAGGAAATACATAAAGATGTTGTCCCTCTAGAAGTGGTAGAGCTATTCGCAGATGATTATCGTAATGAATATGAACGCAAATGTGCGCTCGAAGAGGAAAATAATGCTTCACCCGATCATATGTCTGCTAATATGACTGAAACATCACAAATAGCTTCAGGCACTAGTGCTGGGCCATCAAATACACCACCACTTTCTATGGCCAACAATATGGGAAATAGTAGTGCAACACAAGCAGATATGGCTGCGGCCAACCAAATGGCGGCACATCTCCAGTTTAGTCAGTTATTAATGAGTATGGGTTTGGCGGGGATGGGAATGCCTTTAGGCATGAATATGAATATGAATATGAATGCAGCCATGAATATGCCTTTTGCTGCTGCGGCCGCAATGGGACTTCATCCGCCACTCATACCTGTTATGATGGCTCCACATCTCGATCCGATGATGGCCGCTGCCTTCAATCATCCGGCGGCCGCTTCAATGGTCAGTCCGGCCACTGCCTCTCCTTCTAATCAGGCTGCAATGGGTGCCGATCAGAACTTCTTTGCGGCTCAACAAAAGCTGATGCAACAGCAACAACAACAACTCAATGCTGCTCAACAACAGAAAAGAGCCAGAACTCGAATAAGTGATGAACAGTTGAAAGTTTTGCGACAGTATTTCGATATTAATAATTCTCCGACTGAAGAACAGTTGCTCGAAATGTCAGAAAAGTCAGGTTTGCCAATGAAAGTAATTAAGCACTGGTTTAGAAACACATTATTCAAAGAGAGGCAGAGAAATAAAGACAGTCCCTATAATTTCGCAAACCCTCCCTCAACATTTCTTAATCTCGAAGAATACGAAAAAACTGGTGAAACCAAAATTTTGAGCTTAAGTGATATTAAGAAAGAAAGTGAATCTGAAATAAAAGAATCTGCAGTTGAGTGTGAAACTGATAAATGGGTCACTAATGCGGCTCCGGATATGAAATCTCCCTCATCTACAAAAGATACTGATTATGCGACTTCTGATGACGATATGAGTGATGCAAAGAAAAGAGAAATTAATGTTCAGAAAGAACAAGAAAAGTTTGAGAATCATATTCTTCAGCTTCAAAAACAACAGACACAACTTCAACAACAAATTCAACTCCAACAACAGCAACAACAACATGAATATGAGTTGACAAAAGCAATGTTGAACGCTAATAGTCCGCATACATCTGAATCATCAATGAGTTCTCAATCAGCAGCAGACACAAGCGCTGCCTCACTATTTGCTGGTCTACCGGGATTTGCGGCATCACTCGCACCACCGCTAGGCTCGGGTTCACTTCAATTAGCTCTGGACGCAGCTCATAGGTCTCAAATGTCAGCCACAGTCTCTTCTAATCCGAATACACCCAACAATTCAGGAAATGGAAATTCAAATAGTGGCGCGTCTTCTGGTAAGAGAGCCAATAGAACGCGTTTCACTGATTATCAGATAAAAGTACTCCAAGAGTTTTTTGAGTCGAACGCATACCCAAAAGATGATGATTTAGAATATTTATCAAAACTGCTCAATTTGAGTCCACGTGTTATTGTTGTTTGGTTTCAAAACGCCAGACAAAAGGCTCGTAAAGTGTATGAGAATCAGCCGCCAGTTCCTCAAGAGGATGACGGTTCGGGTCGCTTTCAACGCACCCCTGGTTTGAACTATCAGTGCAAGAAATGTATGCAAGTCTTCCAACGATATTATGAACTTATAAAGCATCAGAAAAGTGCGTGTTTTAAAGATGAAAATCCTTTAGCGGCACAAATCAGAGCCGCTGCAGAATCACGCGCTCAGTCAACTTCTCCAGGAGTTAGTCGTGAAGCGCCATCCACTACACCCACACCAATAGATAGTGGCCGAACATCTGCGACACCCGACAAATTGCCTCAACAACAGCCACAACAACAGTCACAACAGCAGCAAAACGTATATCGTTGTGATAAATGTAGTCTTGTTTTCAATCGATACGACTTATGGCGTGAACACCAATTAGTGCATCTCATGAATCCAAATCTATTTCCCAGTTATCCACCGTCATCACCATTTGGTATTTTGCAATATGAGGCTCAACAGAGCCCACAAACAAACACCTCTCAATCGCCTAACTCTGTAAATCCATTATCAGCAACACTACAACAGCAACAACAACAGGCTATCAAACGGAAACTGCCGGAAGACGAAGATTCGCACGATTACGACTCGCTCAGTGGTGTTGGAAATGCTTGTGAACAGCCACGAGACAAGAGACTCCGCACCACTATATTGCCGGAACAATTAGATTACTTATACCAAAAATATCAGATTGAATCCAATCCCAGCAGAAAAATGTTAGAAAGTATAGCAAAAGAAGTCGGACTGAAGAAACGCGTGGTTCAGGTCTGGTTTCAAAATACTAGAGCCAGAGAAAGAAAAGGACAATTTCGAGCTCATCAACAGGTAATTCATAAGAGATGTCCGTTTTGTCGCGCACTGTTCAAAGCGCGATCAGCTCTTGAGTCGCATTTAGCGACACGTCATGCCGACCAATACACTAAAGGGGATATCAATATCGATGCTCTTCCTGATGGCGATCCTTCAGACATAAATGACGCGTCGTCACCTCCAGCAGCTAATGATGAGTTTACTAAGAATGTCAACGCAACCAGTCTTTCAGCCGAAGCACTACACACAACAATGAAACGATATTATGAGGACTCACTCAAGAAGTATTTGGATGAACTCAATCTTCCGGTAAGTGATGGAACCAGTAGTGGTCTTCCCGCAGATCTGAGTCTCAAAATGAAAGCGGCTTTTGAAGCCAGTGGTCTAACAGGTGATACTCCGCTCGATCTCTCAAAACCAGTCGATTTATCACAACCGCTAAGATTTTCGACTAATGATGACGAAGGCTTTGATGATACGCGCTCTGAAGGGGACTCTTCCGACTCATCCGATGACTTAGAATTTGATTTCTATTACACTTATGGATCGAACCCAACCTCACCAGCACCGGGTTCGACAACATCTTCAACTGCCTCTGCGATGAATGCAAACCGATCCACAAGTTCTGCACCAAATACTCCTTCGAATTCAAACAAACGATTTCGAACTCAAATGACAACAGTTATGCTTAAAGTAATGAAATCTATTTTTGCTGACTATAAAACTCCATCAATGGCTGAATGTGAATGTCTGGGTCGTGAAGTAGGACTTCCAAAGCGTGTGGTTCAGGTTTGGTTTCAAAACGCTCGCGCGAAAGAGAAAAAAGCAAAACTAGCTTTCGCTAAAACTTTTGGTCAAGAATTAGAGACTAATGTGAAGACAATAGAAGAATGCAAAATATGTAATATTAAGTATAATCTTAAGTTTTCGTCGACTTCAATGCAGGACCACTTGTTCTCTAAAAAGCATATCGAAAACCTAAAACTGCATATCAATAGCGTAAAGAAACTAATCGAAGGTCAAGACGACAACAGTGCAGACTTTCCTATTGCGTCAGGTATTGTGCTTCCAATAATACCAACAACAGGTCATAATAATAATGACAGTCAGAGTCAGAGCACAATTGCTGGCAACAGTACATCAGAAGCGGTCGATAATCGTTCGAAATCTGCGACTAATCTGATGCAACAGTTGCAGCTGATGGGGCTCACCGGCGCTTTACCTCCCGGATTATCGCTACCCGATGTCTCAATCAATGGCGGAAATGTGAAGAATTGTAATGAACAGATTTCAGTGACACCCAAATCCTCTCCGGACAAGATCACAACTGCTAACACAAATACGAACACAACTATCAATAATAAAGACAACAATTCAAACAACAGCACTACCGGTGGTAATGGAGCGGCTTCTGAATCGGTAACCGGTAATGACAACTCTGGCCTATTTCCCTATATGTATCCGGGCCTACAGGGTTACTACGCGGCTGCGGGTGCGGCCGCCGCTTTTCTGCATCCCTCGATGTACAGCACAGCCTCCACAGGTAGGAATAAGCTTTAATTTCTCAGATTTTTCCAAATGTGAGCGGAATATTTATTATTCAAAACGATATCAACCTTTAAATAAGTTATCAAATCATCAGATTTTCCATTAAATCCACGTTTCGTATTATTGCGAATTTTATGGTTTTTTTAAAATACTATTTTATAAATTAACTATTAATTTGAGTTGTAATACAGTAGAAACACTCATATCATTATTATTTTGTCTCATATATAGTTCCTATTACACAAAGTGTTACAAATAATGTGAAATAAATTCAATTTGAAAGATAAAACATGTGTAAACCCACTAATAATGAGTGTTTAGGATATTTTCGACATCATAGGCTCTATTTTGCACTCTATTTTTAGTAAAATATTTAATACAGTTTATTCTTTTTTATATTATTTGATGCATTATTAAAAATTGTTGACTTGTATTTTGAGAACAATTTTTTTGCATTTATAAGTGAACCAAATCTGGTAAACCGCTCACAGATCTTGTACAGTATATTATTATTATTATTGTATTAGGAAAGCCATAATAATTAATTTTCCATTAATTCCCTTCAATGTGAATATGAAAGCATTTGTAAAATAATTAAGTTTTTCATGTGTTTTATCATCGATTGCGCTCTACATAACTGTTTTTTATGAATTTTAATTACTAGTAATTGATATTTAAGGAATGCTTTGGTTGCATCGTTATTACCATTATTATCAAGTGATCAAATTATATCTCTATTTATTGTTATTTAAAATCAAATTTAAGAACATTAGATCAATGAATTCATTGCATTATACAGTATTCAACAATTCAAAAATTAAGTATTAGTTATCAAACATGAATAATTCTCTTAAAAATGACGAATTATTATGAAAAGTATTAGCAACTGATTGAAATTTTAAAATAATGATTTCTAATGATTTAAGATAATGTTTCGACATTCAGGTTCCTTCAACTTTAGAAACTTAGTATTTATAGCCTTCAAATCTTTTTAAAAGTTCCTACACTTGAAAATTAAGAATCTTGAATCCTATAAAAAAGCATTTCTCTGAAAATGTACTAATCATTAAAGTGTATCCGGCCTTGTCTTTTATTATCTAAAGAAAAAAATTGTAATACAAGTAAGTTAAGTAAGTTTATAAAATCCATGAGAAATCATTGTTGCCCTGAAGATTTAATAGTAATTTTAATATTATTGCTGCGATATATTAGCAAAATATGCGGCACAATAGTTGGAGTCGAAGTTAATTATATAAAAGCAAAATGATGTGCTGTGAGAGAGAAGGCTCAAGCGGGGGATGCAAACTGTTTGTGTGATTCATAACATCCAATATGAATCCAATGACTGACGGACGGGTCCGCTATTATTTACACTGAGATACTCCCCCTTTACCCCTAATTACAGTGCTATTGAAAAATCTAATATTTTGATTATGAAATGAGATTTCGCAATAGATGACTAACTCTTACAATAAATGATTAAAAACGTGGACCACCAGTAATGACCAGCACTACAATAGTATTATAACTTTCTAAATGAATAGAATGGCTTCTTTAGCACAAATACTTTGTTGTTGATTCAGTTGAGTCTGTCTGTATTGTAGATTATGAGGCATTGCGAGAGACTCAATACCACACACATGGTTACTGGCCTTATACAATGCAAGTTTAACATAACTGATTCTCATATATTCTACAATACAATGAGTATACCTTATATCTGACTATATATGAGTATATATTTGTTACCACAAGTCAACTCTAACTTATTCTGTGCTCCTTATTCTCTATTTTCTTATTTGTTCTCGTGTTCGATGCTTTTATTCTTTGAAGCAACTGTTTAAAGATAATTTCTCGACTGCTTCATTTGGTCTTCTCTGCGTTTATTCCCGGATGTGAAGAAATGCAAGATATGAATGAAATGCCATTGCATGCAATACTGTAGTATGTGTTATGTTGTGTTTTGTTGTGTGTGGCGAGTTGTTATGTTATTTGTTTGAGTGGATGCCCTCTCCTTTCTCTCTCTCTTTCTCTCTCTTTTCTCTCATTTCTTCTTTTTTCTCTTGTCTTGCATTGAGTTTGTATCTAAAATAATGTAGTAATGCAGTTACGTTTACGTTTCTGTCCATTAAATTGGTTTTGTGTGGTTTGTATGTTTGATTGTTGTGAACATATTAGAATCAAAGACAGCCCAACCAAACAGACTCCTCAACTATTTCGAGATAGTATTTATTATTATATTTATTGTATTTTCTCTCGGATCCGATCCAATCCTCATTTTGCATTTTGCATCTCCCCTTCGTTCTCAATTATCATTATATTGTCTAATTTTTTGTATTTTTGCAACTTTGTAACCACAAAAATTTTCTTGTGTTACGAGAATTCAGAGCCTTTTCTTTATCGAAAAATCATGTTTCTATAATTTTATGAATTTAAGTTTTTTGTGTTTTTGACATTTCCTGTGCATTTTTATCAATTCAGTAAATTGTAATTGAAATTGAAAAAAGCACTCGACTGAGACTCAGACAGAATTGTGAAATTAATTGTAATAATTTAAGCTTTTGCTCTATTATTCTTTGTATAATACAATATTATATTATAAATGTATTTGTAATGAAACATAAAATATTAAGAAATGGATGCAACTATAAAAGAAAGTAAGCGAGAAACTACTTTTGTCATTTGCTTTTTATTGTCATTATTATTATTCACTTCACTTCGTATTTCTCCGTACCCGTTATGATCAATTGATTTATTTTTGTATATCATATCATTTCATTACTATTAATATTAATAAGAAAATGGCACGTCATTTGCTATAAAAAATATAGCTATTGTGATATAATTTATTTCAGTTTCTTCATTATTTCATTTTCTATGCTCGCCATTAATTTCCCCCTCATTCGCATTTCTTTTATTATCATCCTGATAATGATCCTCTCCTTTGGTTGTCTTTGGTATTTGGTTACATTGTAGCCCTTTAATCGATTCAATCCAAGTAAGTAACGCAGAGACTAGTTTTTAATTTATTTGTTGGCCAATTGCATGTTATATCAAACATATAAGTATTAACCTCAACAAAATCATGTCGATTTCTGTACCTGAGTGTAGCAGTGGCGCACTTTTCAGGTTCATTTCTGAGAATACATGTGTCGCTTAGGATTTTTTAACTTCAGTGTCTTCAATGTGGATGACTTATAGCTTTTACACGCAACGCAACGACTACTAAAGCACGATTACATGCCTTGCACACTCCAAACAATCTAAGAATTGCATATTTGCTAATAAAACGGTCATCAGTTCAGTGCATCACTTAGTTTTTTGGTTGAGATTAACGTTAAGATTAATCATATTTTAATACGTGTAAGTTTTAGCACAAAGTGTTGCCAAATTGATAAGAGAACGAGTCTGCATATAATTGCTTTACAGTTTGTCAGACGAGCTCAGAGTCATTCCAATTATAGTTTTGTTGGACCTCTAATTTTACTCTTTTCGTGCAGTGAAACGCATGAATGGACTTTTGTCGCAATTCTCTTAAAATAATACCTTCTGAAAGTCATGAGTATGTCTCTCAAGCAGCTCAAACTCATCACCTCCAGATCACCTCTATTTCTCATTTGATTCGTTTCGCAAATCATTTTTCTTTCTATTTTCATTCCTCCAATAGTTTTATATTTCAATCAATTCTAGAAAATTTGTTGAAGAGTTCAAACATTTTGGAAAAATGTGATGCCATTTCATATGCTGTTTCAATTGGTTGAATAGCGATGCATATATAACACTCTGATACACAGCTATGGCTTGTTATTTGATAAGTGTTGCCAACCTGTCGATACCTTAACTCCAGCCTCAAACTATTCGCGTCCCCCATATCGCGAGATACCCCTAACTTGTCCTGAGCTTTATATTTAGCAATATATGAATCTCATTAGAACACCCCCACTCCAAAGTCAACAACCGCCCGGAAATGAAGCGCATTAACTACATAATAATGATTATTTTTTAGCAATCGGCTATATTTATTTATATAAGGCAAACTTGCTTGACTAATGCAATCTTGATGATTATTTCAGTTAATGTTGATTGTCCTCATATATTAGCTCTCAATATCATATCATATTCACACAAACTATATTTAAAGTTTATGATACCGCCGATGAAGGCTAACAACTTTTTTCTCAGCGAATTTCTTTTTCGGTTGTCTTTCTTTGAAAAATAAATTACTTACGAAATGAAGTGTTTCTAAAATAAAGTTATAACGTTATTAACTTTATTTGATTACTTGGGATTATTATTTTAATGATTTGACAAAAATAATTTGACTCATTAAAAATTGAATCTGAAAACTTGTTTGGAAACCCTATTAGTAATAATTGGTTTTAATTCTATAAATGACATAATTAGCATATGTTAAGACCAATTATTATATTTTGATATTATCGGAAGCAATCAAAGGAAAGTGCCTTTTTGTGGATGCAGTGCTATTTGTAATATCAGCGTTTATGGTATTGTATCTTTAAATGGAATCACTAAAAGCTTAACACAGCTCTTATATGGAGCCGCATTAGAAGCAGAGACTAAGATGAAGCAATAGCTAAACGACGTGTATGTAGGGTTTAACAAACGACTTATCGAATGTTTGAGGTCAGTACGAGGCGTCTCCATCCCATCAGTGAGAACCCTTAAACTCGATTATCCGTTAGCTAGTGGTCACCAAATAGATTGCTTGATTCTCTAATGATAGCGCAATAGGGAGAGTAAGAGTAGTAGTGATGTGTTCTTTCATGCTATGCTATGCTCTCTGCTCTACAATCTCTACTGTACGTTGTTCTGGCCTTTTATCTTTAGTAGTTCTCTTCTTTGGTAATCTGTATTGCCAGCAATCCCTGGTTAACCATCCGAACGCCACTTGTTATGTTAAATTGCATGCCCATTGCCAGCAAACGTATCGCTCCCCACCCACTATTGCCACACATTATTTGTAATGCTATCAGTTTTATTGCCATTTCTTCTGCAAAAAACTTGCAGAAAGAAAGACAAAAAGAAATTTATATCTTTCTTACTCTCTTCTCATGAATTAAGTTATATTGAATAATACTAATCGAACCAACAAAACCAAACTTGATTTAGATATAGATTTTTCTGACAAATCTTTCTACAAATTCATAGTCATTATGGAAATTGCTTCCATTAATGCCATATAACAACTATTGTTGCAAGTTTTCTATCAAATCATTTGCATAACAATAAATGTACAATTAATTATTGGTAACTTTGTATTATTCGCTTCAAATCAGAAAAGCATACATAAAATTCCACATTTGAATTATTTTCAAGTTTATTGAATATATTCTGTACTTTATTATTCGTTGATTCGTTTTTCTTTGGGTTGAAGAGCCAGAGCTAGAGATTGTCTCATTTGTCTGATATATGCTTAATATGCAGTTAGCATTACTACCCCTTCCAATCATATTCCCCTTTCCATCTTGTTATGTGCCTCTTAATGACGAGAACTCTATACACGGATATTTTCACTAATTGGACACTGAAAGGCTTCACGATCTGGAAAGTATGAGAGAGTGAGAGAGCGAGAGAGAGAGCGAGAGAGCGAGAGAGGCGAGAGCGAGAGCGAGAGAGCGAGAGAGGCGAGAGAGAGAGAGAGATGCTCTGCATTAATGGGTTATATAGCGAGGACCCAAACCCAACGACTCATGATTTGATTAGTTGAGCGAATTCTTTTTTCTAAATGACGATTCGAATTTAGGGAAAAGAATAGTAGGAAAATATTCTCGCCTTTTCTCTTATTTTCCTTAGAATTTGGTTCAATATATGCAACTGAAAGCATTACTTCAAATCTTGATTCTAAATGTATTCAAATGAATATTATTTATGGATTTTAAACTTCAGCCAATCATGAGAATAACAAATAAATTTGCAGAATATCTATTCATTTGATAATATAATATGAACAGAATATAAATTGAGGAGATTTTGATTATGAATTTTTAAACTGTGATACGTTTTATAAACCTGTGTATGAGTCCCAAAATGCCTTTCAGACTAAGAATATCGATCTCTTTTTTATGCTTGTTTAGTGACTGACTTCATAATACATTTTGCTGTATAGGGATAAAAATCAATAATTGACTTGAATGCTTATATCTGACCATTCATAATAACATTGCATAAGAGACAACAGATAGACATACCATAACGCTTGGTATTAATTTCCGAAAGTCTAAAAACACAATTATGATATGTCTGATTGAAATCTGAAATTTCATTTTGTTAGACCGGTGGTCGTTAAAAGTTATTAAAGTTTTCGTCTTTTGTTCGAATGCCATAATATTTTTCATTTCATCATATTCTTCATATACAAGTCAACCGACTTATTGGCGCCCCAGAAATTACTTGCCACTAATTTTCTTTGAGATATTTCCAGACATGATTGGATAATTATCATCATCAATGAGTTCGCTGCCGATCGACTGTAAAATAACACATTTTTAGTATCCGTCTCAAAACAAGCAATACTAGAAAGAATTAACTTTAGTGGCAGTTCTAGTTATGCTGTAGTATTTTGTAGTAATAGTACTCTAGTAGTATTTGTAGTACACATTTATAATAGAAAATACATAAGGCATGTCTGTTCAAATGCAGTGATGTTTTGCCTGTTTGGCCATTCATTCTGATTTATCAAATCTTTCCCTCTCTGTGTTCCCCACTTTCCTCCCTCTCCTCTGCTTAATATTCTTTTTTTCTTCCGGAGAGAGACGAGAGAGACGAGAGAGAGAGAGAGCATAGTGTAGCGCCTCAATAGTTAAATCAGAGCAAAATTTTGCATTTGACAAAAAAACATAAGAGTCCATTTGCATGAACTCTACTCTATTGCACACATATGTCCTGTTCAGCTCATCGAAGATTATTTTACTTTTGTCCTCACCATTAGAAGGGATAATGTGCCCAATAGTGTACTCGAGTGGAGACAAAGAAAAGCTATGCAGAGAGAAAAACTAAAGAATGTTTATATTATGAAGATATGATATAATATGTATGCTTTCATTGGTTTGATAGCTTTGATAGCTTTCATATGCCTTCATATGCTATGATATGCGGATATCTATTTAATTTGCAAACTTTTGGAATTGCTGAGAGAATGGCCGCAGGGTTTTAAGCAATTAAAAGAAGAGAAAGATCCGGTTTCTTGATTTAAAATGTTTATGAATATTAACACCACAATAACTTTTCTTCATATGCCATGCATTGATGGCATGCACTTCAAAACTCAACTCTTCAGTAAATAGTGATTTGGTTGCAATCATTAAAAATTTAGTCAAAAAGCATTGAAATGCTGATGAACTTAATGTATTTTAAAGAGAGTTGAAGTAATTCACCGAAAAAGTGAAAAGTGGTGATAATGTGAAGGAGCCTATGATTTGTAATGCTTTGGCTGATTTCGATTATTCCATTGTGTGAATCGGGTAGAAATACTAGCAGTAGTATATCGTATATTTTGCAGTAGTAGTAGTACTATTGCTAGTTGTAGTTGTAGGTATTGTGAGAATAACTTGTAAACATTAAGAGCAACCATCATTGAGAGTCCACAATATCAAAATTATTTTTCTGTTCCTATGACAACAAGATGAGGATTCGAGAAATGGGGAAAGAATGGCAGAGAAACAGATATGGTCTCCGCTTAGTTATAACTTATAAGTAAAATAGGGATGCGCTAACGTTTCTACACCACATATTCTCTATTCAACCCTAACTCCTATACAGTATTCAAAATTAAGCGAAACAAATGCAACACAACAAATGAAATAACTTTCAATGAAAACAAACTCACATAAAGGAAACAGATATCACAGACAGACAAACAACCAGTGGAGACACAATCATCTCCTTTCTCTTTATTGTTATTAAAATTATTTTTCTCAATCTCACAATTCTTATCACAAGATAAAAGTACCATAACTTCCACTATTTCTTTTGTCAAGTATTGACCAATTTATTGATGAAAATAACAAAATTCAGTTTAAGAAGGATTAGAAAATCAAATTCAGTCTCCCTTTCAAAAGCCTTTGAGAATTCAGTGAAAAATGTATTTTTCATTAGAAAATAATTCTTTAAAATTTGAGCTTAAATTCTGTCATAAAATTAAAATTCATTGAAATCTGTGAATCTTTTCTTAAAAGAGGATAAAAATGTGTTTGAAAAATATTATTCCGTTGAACGATATAATAATAATTAATTTTTACTGAAAGAGAATTTGAATATCTATTGAGGTTTTTTATTCGAAACCTTTGATCAATAAAATAACAAAAAGAAAGGAGAAGCAAATCCCAGCCTTCACGAAGTCATATATTCTGTGCTGAAAATAGACACGACTAATGTGTGTATTAATAAATGGATTCAATACCACTACAGGTATATTTACAATCAAGTGCACAATAGTTATTGCGCTTTCATGTTTGATCACTTCAAAATGGGTAACTTATGCCTGTAATAACACTTATTTATTATGATAGTTATTGATTTTCATTGATAAACATTAATTCTAAATTTTAAATTCCTGTTCTGCAATAATTACTTTATAAATCCTTGTATTGTTTGATGCAATCTTAGGAATTTTTCATTAGTAATAATCATTCAGAGCATAATTAATTCCCAAATCAGCAGAAACTTCATTATAAAAATATTTAAAAAATAATTAGATAATTGTTTTCAAAGCAAACAACCAATTATAAGCATTTCAATCGAACAGAAAACTTGTGAATCCCGCGGGTATTATCGGTAAACCCGAACTGAGAGCCGAATAATAAGTATAGAATCGGTTCTCGTGCGGCAGAAATATTTTGAAAAGCAATTTTCCCATCATTTCTTCGATGAAAAAATTCCTATGAAATTATAAAATGTTTTAGAAAAAATTCCTTATAATTAAAATACATGAAGAAATGTTTATCCCCACTGTGTTGTGTATCCCCTGGCGCAATGTCTTGAGAATATTGACATGCTTGCATTTTATTATTATTATCCATCGTTTGAAACTGCATAACATAAACTTTGGCGTAATTATAAATTATCGCATGAAAGACAAACGCGTAGTCTGTAGTCTATGTAGTGGTAAAGAAGAACATAATGGCAATAATGCATTGGAGCCTAAGTTCAATGCTTGCCGACGCCACTACGCTGTGATGAAGCCGTATGGCATAATTAAAGTGCCATTAATTAATTACATAATATAACATCATAATCATTAATGGGAGCACTTTAGTAGATGTATGGATAATGACTGCTTTTTCCTAATTATGACGCATAACTTAAGAGCTTTGCGCTCATATTAAAATCATAAATGATTGTAATGACTAAATGCTATAACAAAGCCGCAAATTGTGACAAAATCCCACCCTCAATACATACTTTCAAATATATACTATTCACTTTCTGTCGGTCTCATCCTTTACGCTCCATTGAAGACAAGTAGAAATAGAGTTTCTTGTTAAAAATCTTTTCTTCTATTAGTTCCATTGCCTGTTTGTCCAGTTAAAGAGTTTTTTTATCAAAAAAGTTTCTGCATTATGACTAAAGAAGCGAAGCAAATGCACTACTGGCGAGAGTCTTGCGGGAGAATTGCAAAAAAAAAACTTTTCAAAACTTCTTTGAACACACAGTGAAATGAAACAAAATGTTCGCCTCAGATGCGAATGGAATCGACAGTTTTCGAATTGGAAAAATGAATGCAATACTCGAGTGCAAGAGTACTGTACTTTTAAAGTTATTCCTTCATATGAAATATGGAATCCCCTAAAGGTTTAGCAGAAAAATTGTTGCGATGGACATCATTTCGCATCATTAGAAAAGCAAACAAACCTATTTTGCAAAAAAAAAATAAGAAATGCTTCTCCTTCGAGAGTTGACGGACTTGTTTATCACCTTTCAAATTAAACGACTCGTCAGGCATTTCATATTTTGAAAATCCCGAAACTCCCACACCCATAGATTCATATCAGACTCAATTCATCAGTTGATAAGTTGGAAATTAAGGAAAAATATTTGAAAAGTAATATTTATGAGCAATACTTATGAGAGGACAATGCACTAAAATATGAAATTTTATAAATATATTACACTCAATCGTTTGACGTTAATCTCTGTCCACTGGTAGGAATGAACAGGATTTATATAAATGGTTGAGAAGTTGAAAATATCTAATCCTCTACTCGTTTGGTATGACAACAACGCCTCATCTAATCTGAATATCCGAACAGGATTTTTGAATGTTGTACAATGAAAATGAAATAAAGATAGTGATGCCAGTGATGCCCCCCTTTTGTGATGATATTGTATCCCCAAATCATATATATGATGCCCATTCAATGCTATATTTGTGGTGTTGTCGACCCCCACTTTTGGCGCCGTCCAAGTAATCGTTTGACGAGCCAACTAACTATTAGGATCCTTGTTATTACTGTAATTACATCTCAGTTTCGTAGCGGCTCTGCTCGGCTCGATTCACTCTAATGCTTGAAGAGAATTGTTGTGAAATGAAAGAAAAAAGTGAAGTCTTTGCCACTACTATCCCCCTCCTCTTGTTAAAATTCTTTTATATCCTTATTCTGGCTGACTTTCTTGTTATATCACCATCTCTTGATGCGCCTTACGATCAGAATAATCAAAAACAGACCAGAAAGACTCACTTTTTAGTGCACTGACTCTTTCTCCCGCTCTCTCTTTCTCTCTCTCGCTCGCTCTCTCCCGCTCTCTCTTATTGCTAACTTTTTCAGAGTTAGATTTTAGTGCTAGTAATTATAAGGGAATAAACTTTCTGTAATGTTAACGTATACTTTCCTATGAATCAAAGTTATTATCGCTAAATATATTTATTTTGCATTCAAAGATATATTTATATTTTTCGATTCTCTTATTATATCCTTTCCAATTTCGAGTTTTATTTCCAGTTGAAAAATATGAAACTCGAGAATATATTTAATTGAAAATCATTTGAGAGTATCGATTGAATTACTTCGTTATTCTAAATTTCTTTAATAAATTTAATGAACGTCTTAGTAATACATATAATCCGATTTTAATATGAAGTAAAGCTTAATAAGCTTTAAAACCTAGTCATCAAGACTTGGAACTTAGCTTTGATTTTATGAATATTCAATTAAAATAACATCAAAGAAATGGGTTTAAAATTGAAGTAAAGCCTGAAGTCTTGTTAGATAAGTTATCCATTAATTAATTTCAAATTAAAACTGGATCATACATAACATGATGTCATGAAAATTCAATCACTCTAGAAATTGAAAAATAAAAAACTAGGAAAAATAGCATCTCATAAAAGTTGATGCTTTTTCGGAAGCTAAACAGTGAGCTCATGAATAACTCTACTCAAAGTTAATGCTTAAACACGAAAATTTCGAATCAAAATTATTATTCATAGATGTTTTTTAATTAATTAAAATTCATTTTTCATCAAATGCGGGAATACATTTATGAAGTTTAATGTCTGTTGTCTCGAATTTTATTGCTTTTTGAATTGTTCATCAAAAATATAGTTTTTTATGAAATGCTAACAAAAGTTTTATTTCATGTTCACTGCTCAGTAAAGCGGAACTCTTTCTCTATTTTTTGTCTTTCTCTGCTTGATATGATGTAATAGTGTTATTATGGCATTCATTCATATTAAATTCTAAGGTACACTTTGAGTGAGCTTTGTTTGAACAATTAAATACGATATTATGATCTACTCTATTGAAAAGCGAAATTCTTGCCATTTAAAAGTAAAGCAGACGAGAGTGTATACATTTTTAGTAATGATCATTAGTAATACTTCGATGAAAATTGACCATTAAAGAACTCGACAACGAAAAATAGCGATTATTATTATTGCTATTATGATATTAGAGCTTAAGTTAGCTCTCTATCCACACAATATAATATAATGTGGTAATGAACTTTGTTGTTGCAACTTTCTGACTATCATTAGTGGCCTATCATTATTACATCTTAAAATTTTCCTATTCTTTGTGTTGCCCCCCATTTATAGTATTTTTTATATAATATTCAAATTCGTGATTGGGAACACCCCATTGGTCGTGCAATTTTATTGTTGAGCGTTGAGTCGCCTCTAAAACTTTACTCTTTCATTATTATAAGATAGAGCTAATAACACCTATTTGCAATAGACAGGATAATTACACTCACCTTTTGAAGTTAAAGCTAATTTTGGGCATTTCGGCTCTGTATATGTCCTTCAGGCGGTGATGTGCTTGTGTTTGAGCTGCATGGCTATAATTACTGTATCAAATTATGGCATTCACCTATGCTATGGGGATCTCAAATCTATATTCAACTATTGAGTCTTACCAATGGTCCGATGGTGGGGGAGTTCAGTTCAACTAAGATTTAAACATATATACTTACTATACTTACCAGTTTAAGAATAAGTTCAAAGGGAATCATTGATATTTTTTACGTTTCACTCCATGTAAGACTAGTTTTCAAAGCTAAACAGCATCTTTATTTCATTGCTTTATAACAGTTAAACTCGAATATAAAAACTTTGCTAATGACTAGATTCAAAAAGAAATCCAGTACTAGACTTAGGACAAAAATTTTACCTTTTTTTCAAAGAAATTTCAGAGTTGAAATGAGCGCCGGTTATTATAAGGTTTGAGTGGCGGCAGTGGTGATCAGTGAAGGAGAACCACCTACTGAAGAAAAGTCTCACTGAGATTTACCAATATATATAACTTACATATATTATATAGTTATACATAGAGTGGAATAGAGGCTGCCAGAGATGTGATATCCTTGAAAAGTAATTGCCACTGAAATTAATGTTTGATATTACTTTATGCGAACGCTAGAATGACATTTCCAAAGCACAAAGAAATTTTCTAATTCTTCTCACTAGCAGTGCTTTTTGCAACCACTCAGAGAGCTAAGGAGAGAGAGAGAGAGAGAGACGAAGAGAGTAAGAGAGTCTGTACATTACAGTACAGAACGTCCAGCACTAACTCGTAAGTTAATCAATGAATGGAAACGAAGGAAATGCACTATTAATGCCATAAAATTTTTTGTTGCTATGAAGCGCGTGAGAGATGATTACAAAAAAGTGCAAATATAAGTAATTTTTTGTTCTCATTCAATTTCTTTTTATTATTTGCACTCTAATGTTGAACTATGTTTTATGTGTTGAATTATGCTATGCTTTATATAGTGAATTATGTTGACATGTAATTAGAAAATATGTATTCAGTGTTGCAAAATAATGAGAAAAACAATATTACTCAAGTCTTTTCTCCTGCAATATCGCGTTTAAATTATTAATTACACTCATATTCCGTCTCTTTCTCTCACACACATTATGGCTCTCATTCACGCTCACAAACACAGCCTGTTTTGCTTTAATTAAAAATCCGTTTATACTTCTTTATCTACTAATTACCACTCATTGAGTGCTAAACTAATTAGTCAAATGCACACTCATTTGAATACGCCTTTAGGAATAGTAGTGCTGGTAATGAATAGAGTGAAAAGCTTTAAATAAATGCTTTCTCCGATGGTTTAACTGCGCTTTTAATTTAGTGCAGAGCTTGGTTTACACTTATCACCTGTGCTAGAATTGGAATAGTATTTTGGTTGTCTCACCTGTTCTAAGTCTATATTTCCTTTCACTTAGAAATATCGCTTTTCCTTTTATTATTATTACACATTATGATTAATATACAACAAAGAGGTAGAAGTGACTTTAGCACTAGTATAATGTGCTACAGTTCATAATGCAATAAAGTGTTGTAATGTTGTCGTATGTATATATTGTATATAACTTATATATAGCAACTTTTGTGTTCTTTAATATCATATCATTCTCAAAACAACAAAATGAGGAAAATATAACAAAAAGAAAGAAATAATATTATTATTACTTTACATTTGTGGATAAATAAATGTAACAAAATAAAAAACTACAATACAAAACGCAGTAGAGAAAGTTAATTGGATATTTGAGATGAAGATAGTTTCTAACATTACAAACAAATTGTGTTATTTCTTTTCATATTTGTGACCATTTATGGCCTTATTCACAACGAGTTCCCCCTTATTTACACCCCTTCCAAAACCTAATTACAGATAAACCTTAACTAAGCAGTAATTCTTCTAAACAAAACTTAAAAATAGATTTTTAATTTTCAATCCCAGAGTTTTCTTTTTTAGATATTCAATAATTTCATGCTATTAATAGCTCTTTGAAGTTTTAATAATATGTTTGCCTCTATACCATTGATAGAATGGTTTGCATAATAATCTAATTAAGTTTGAAATTATAGCTATAATTATACTCATATATTGATTACATCTACAGATTTATACATTATTTACGACAATCTCATTCTGAGAAAACCTGCACTAATTTTTTTGCCCTCAATTGGCAGAAATAATTTTTGATTTTCCTTATTTTTTTCATGCGTTAAATATTCAGAATGAGTCGATATAATTCAATGTGAGGGTGAGGGTGGGGAGAGAGCAATGCTAAGTAAGATTATTGACGAGAGTTGTGTGTGTGAGGAGAGAGAGAAATCATTGAACTTCTTTATGTGCATGCATTCGCATATAGATATCGTTCTCCAACCCCTAGGCTTTATTACAAATGGTAATCTTTGGTGCTCCTGTTGAGACATTATTGATTTGTATTACCCAAGAATTCTCGTTTGAGATCACATTTTCCAACAATACCTTGGCTTTGACTGTAATACAGTATAAAAAAGACAAAAGACGAAATTTAATTTTAACGTATCATGTGTATCATGTTTGTTGCGCCTTTCTATGCCATGTGATGCCTGCTTGTTATTTCCTTCAGCTTTATATTATGCGTTTTCCTCTTTATTTGTTATTTTGATGAAAAACTATAAAAAGGGAAATTGAAATAAAAATCACGGGTGAAGTAAAAGAAATAATTCTAATGCTGTATTTCATTAGATTGGCTCCATTTAAATTGTAAAAGTATGTTCGCATGTCTCCAAATGCATATGATTTTTACGATATTAGATCTACTTTTTGCATAGTTTGTAAAATATAAAATACTATATTTCGCGAAATAAAGATATATATTGACAGTGAACTACTTGTTAGAAGAAGTAGAGAATTGGAGTAATAGTGCCTCAACAGTGACTCAATAGAGCCTCAATAGTGCCTCTCAACATATCTCAATATATCACTAAATATAAGGCACATTCATATATTGGTATCATCGCCAGTGAATCCTTTTTACCGCTTTATATTCTCTTTAAAAGAGTAACAAGCAATACATCATCGGCTTTGACAGGAACCAGACCAAAACGATTTGCATTTGTGAACGCGATGCACAACTAGTTTATATAACAATATTTATATGACTTGAAGGGGAGAGGATTGAGGTATAGGCGTTTGGAGATGCGTTTCAATAGCTTTATTGCTTTACTACAAGTTACTTTATAAAAAGGGTTAATCGCTTGCTATCATAGCATTCAAAGTCATTTTATTGAGAGGAGAGAAGAGGGCAGAAATTCGAGTCTAATAGTTTCAGTACAGTTCGATTCAGAGACTCATTCAGCGACTCGTTTAGGGGAAACTTGCAATAGTTAGCGCTGATTTGAATAGAAGTGAATCACTTTTTCTATTATGCCATTTGCTTCATGTATGTCTCTTTCAGTTTTATGACGGGCTTGTCGTGTAGTCTAGAGAAGTGATTATGCAAAATAAGGTGATGTACCAAATATGAAATAGTCCGTCAATCAAAGTCGGCATCCGTCAGGCTTTCATATATAGCATAAATTTAGTATCTCTAATGAGTGGTACGACTTCTTATCTGCATTTCATTAGAGCACGAGTTTTGCTCAGAACTCAAATTTTAGTGGTATTGGAAAAAAAACTCGTGAAAGTCCCCACTGAGACATAGAAATTCATATATCATATGAGTTTATAAGAGATGTGTGTGTGAACAGGCATCACAAACCTTATTTTACTGCATCCCTTCTCATCTAAGAGTTCATACGCCAAACGCCATAGAGTGATGCGAACTACAAATTTTTGTGCATTTCTCTCGATTTAATTCTTAACGTTGGTCTTGCACTTATATCTTTGCATTCATTGATTTTTTAATGCTCATGTGAGGGAATTTATGAGAAGAACGAGGGGGACGTCAGAAATGGAAGCCGCTTTTTCTTCACTTCTCTGAGTATAACGTAGCAGTTTTTGCTCATTGCTCTCTTCTCTCTCCCTCGTCTCTCTCTTCTCTCCCTCCGTCTCTCTCTTTCTCTCTCTAATATTACAGTTTCCTCTGAGCCGTAAAAAATGTGAAGCTAAAGCAATGCCTTACTGACACATACATTGTACTGTACTGTGGCATTGGCGCAAGCACTATGAGAGCTTGTTTTTTAAGCCTAAAGCTTGTTAACTCCTTTTTTGTATGCGATGCTATTTCATGTTATTAGTGAGGACTCGCTCTCTCGCGCTCTCCCTCGCTCTCTCGCTCTCCCTCTCTCTTACTTCGCTTCTGCTGTAAATTATTGCCAAATTACTGTACATGCAAATGAAGCTTATATAACATATAAAGTATAGGTTTAGATTAGAAAAAAGTGACGCATAAAATGAAAAACTAAAAAAAGTAATGGAAAGAATATTGTGGGGAGTCTTACGCAATGAAAAGAAAAGCTAAAAAACTAAATTAATTAGAATCTCTTATCTGAGTCATCCATCTTAAAAGTTGGCTTTAAGTAAAGTGATTAAAAAGTAGAAACTAAAAACTCAGTATTAACATGAAACAGCTTTACAATGGGTGTGCCAGCGCAGAGACAGCTTTGAAAAGTAGTCATAAGTCGTCCATATGAGGCCAACCACCCACTGAGAGTATGGTTGACACTGAAAAATGGACAACTGTGACCAGAATATAATTTTTCTGATTTAAACGACTGATATCATGAAGCTTCACTTGGCTCTAGTGCCATCACTGCCATCGCGCTGCTAAACAAACTACTTCTCTCACAATACTTATTACAATATTTCTACTTCAGCATCACTTGCCTCACTCTTTTCAGTTACCGTTTCATCTCTAACTAAGATTCATGTATAATCGATGTCCGAATTCTCTTTTTTCTTGCATACATGCGAGTATGAGTTATATTTTTTGGTCATCTCATTGATTGATTGATTGAGAAAAGAAACTCAGCTAAAACTTGTAGAATTTGATGTTCACTGAAATTTGAGTTCCCCTTTTGCCATATACTGTCTTTCCCTATTTCATTCGACTTACTATACGCTCAAATGAATAGCAAAAGCGAAATGTCATATTTGTGAGCATTTGTGAGCATTTGTGAGTCAAAATGAAATAAAGAAGCGAAGCAGCAAAACAGTCAACGAGAGGGAGAGATACTAAAGAGAGGCAGTAAGAGAGGCATTAAGAGAGGCAGTAAGAGAG
>JAQFZT010000224.1:0-32712 GCA_034696325.1 Camisiidae sp. | reverse complement strand
GAACGACAAAATTCTTTTCTTTTATCTGCGACAATATGCCAGTGCTGTTGATCTATTGATACTTCAACGTAATAACTATAAGAACGCGCGTCAGTGTCCCAAAGGAGTAATCGCATCGAATCGATCATAAATGGCTGCGATAACTGTACAACAATGGCTCCGCTGCCCAATTGGTGACAAGTATAGCCCGTATCCCAATCATAGTTCTCCCAATCGCCTTAAATAAATTCATATTTTAAACAATACTTAATGCAATGCAATGAGACCTACCATTAATCAATGCATTTCTAGTACGACTGACTCCTTCTATAACACAAGCACTACTCCTAACAGAGGCCACATTATAAGACGGAACTGAAACACAAATGATTAATAAATTGAATTAAATAAGAAACTTATAAAGTGTTAGTCTTAATACCCAGTAATCCGCGATCGACTTCAAAATTCTTATTAGTAAACATACACTCAAATGAGACGACATGAAAGACTCGATTGAGAGTATTATGAGTGCCGACAATTCGAATATATTTGGCGACTCGCGGAAGAAAGTATAGGTATTGCCACGAACGGCACAGGTATTGCGTGTGATCTACGACTCGCAACCAATCTTTCAAATCCATTGATATTTCGATATAATAGGAATAGGCTCTCATGTCTTTATCCCATAAAAGCATTCGAATGTGATTAACGATGCACTGCATGCCTAACTTTATGAGTATTCCTCCATTGGTCTCATCGATATGATGTCGAGTGAATCCTTTTTCCATGTCATAATTATGTGAGTCTCCGTCCAAAAGTGCGCTTCTATTCTCTCCATTAACCACTTGAGAGTTGAATCGACTGCAGGCGATGTTTTGTTCGGGAAGAAGACATCCCCTATAATTCAAGTCTGTGTCTCGCGATTGACTCTTAGCTTGAATGGCATCGAGTATAGCGTCCGCTTCAACAAGACCTGAATTACGGACCACTGTTAACAAGTCATTGGTCGATATGAGCGACAAACGAATGGAAGCCATAATCTCTTTAAGCAAATCAGAAGAAGGGTTCTTTAGAGCCCAATCACAAACAGCTCGGAATATATCGATTTCGGGCGCACAAAACGAATCTCTGCTTATCATTTCCTTCAATGTATTGGCAGATAAACTATAGAACGACTCGTGATGTATGACATCAAGTGCTTGTCTATCAATGAAAGTTCGACAGACTTCAGCCAAAGGTTGCAATTGGAAGAGATTGGCCGCATCGTATATGACACACACGTTTCTTATTGCGAGCGTTTCCTTCAAATAGTCAGAAATTGCATTTTCCAATTCAGTGAACCCGTACTCATGCGCTAAACCAAATATCTCAAGAATAGTTTCCTCTTTGAAACTCTTCAGTTGAATGTGTCCACAATATAAATATTTTAATAGATATTTAAATGCAGAAATTGATGTCACTTTAAGTTCGACTTCTTTTTGATGCGTTTCTTTCATTCCTCCGTAAAGGAGAGCTCTAAAGTAATCACTTCTTGCGGCCAATAATACCTTATGTGCTGGAAGTCTTTGACCGTCGATAATAAGCGTTAAATCGCTGTAATTGTCATTCAAGTAAAGAGAATTACAATTGTCTGATAGGATAGAGATGTGGTTCACTTCACCTATCGATGGCTCACATGACGACTCTGAAGATGACATGTGATGGCTGTCACTCATTGCTATCTATTCTTCTAATTATTTTCATTTATATTTTCATTTATTTAATCACAACTTTTTACTTTTGACCTCAATTTTCACTCAATTCACTCTCAAATGTCAGACAAACTCTAATATTTTGATCATTAATTACGTTCACATAAATGTCAACAAATGTCTGATTAAGTAATACTTGAAATACCATTGAATAGAGCGAAAGGATTTCAAATCTATAGCTCTAAACATAACATCATTTATTTAAACCAAAAGTGTTGTTGTGACTCATGTTTAGTATCAGTGAATGAGTTCCACGTTATGAACGAGTTCTTTAAAAGTCAAATCATAACAAAACTGTTTTTCTACTAATTATTTCTTAACTTTAATTTTGATTAATAATAAATTTGTAAAAAATGTCCACAAATTTTACGATTCGTGAGCGACAGAAAAGTAAGAAATTATTTGTTTTTTATTGATATAATATTTATTTAACCGGTATTTACAATAATATTAAATAATTTGAATTTTAATATTAAATGATTTTTAATAATTAATTGATTTAATTGTAATATAAAATGTATTAATAGATGGGTTGAAAACAATGCTTTCTCTGAATTCTGCGGTGAATAAATCACCGAATTGTGAACCCGTTTGGAAACTACTGATTTACGACCGATGCGGTCAAGACATTATATCACCTCTTCTTTCAGTTAAACAACTGAGAGAATTAGGGGTCACTCTTCATATGTATGAACTTTTCTTTAATTATTAAGATTAATGTTTGTTATATTATGTTGTGTTGTGTTGTCAGGCAATTACACAGTGATAGAGACGCTATACCTGATGTTCCGGCAGTTTATTTCTTAATGCCTACAGAAGAGAATATAATGAGAATTTGTCAAGACTTTCGTAATCAACTCTATGATCACTATTATCTAAACTTTATTTCTCCAGTTTCGAGGCAGAAGTTGGAAGACTTGGCGAGCGCTGCCCTTCAAGCAAACTGTACTCATTGTGTCACTAAAATTTTTGATCAATATTTAAATTTTATTAGTCTTGAAGACGATATGTTTGTTCTCAAACAACAGGACAGAGAAATAGTTTCTTATTATGCGTTAAATCGGAGCGATGTTAAGGACACTGAAATGGAAGCTGTCATTGAATACATAGTCGACAGTTTATTCTCAGTTTTTGTAACCCTCGGAGTCGTTCCCATAATTCGTTCGCCGAAAGGAAATGCGGCAGAAATGGTTGCAGAAAAGTTGGACAAAAAAATTAGAGAAAATTTACGCGACGCCCGAAATAGCCTTTTCAATGGAAGCGATCTGTTTCAACGCGGATCTAGTCTTCCGCTCACTTTCCATCGGCCTCTTCTGGTAATTCTCGACCGCAACCTCGATATGGCGACACCTCTTCATCACACCTGGACTTATCAGGCATTAGCACATGATGTGCTAGACTTGAAGCTAAATCAAGTGAGAATAGAAGAATCTACTGACAAGTCATTGGCCGGAACCTCGAGGCCTAACAAATCTAATGCTAAGACTTATGATTTGAATCCATCCGACAAGTTTTGGGAACAACATAAGGGAAGTCCTTTCCCACAAGTGGCTGAAGCCGTTCAGGAAGAATTGGAAACCTATCGTTCATCTGAAGAAGAGGTAAAGCGATTGAAATGTGAAATGGGTTTGGATGGAAACATAGCCGATGAAGCGATCTCTCTATTATCTGACAATACGGCTAAACTCACTTCTGCTGTCAGTTCATTGCCTGAACTGTTAGAAAAGAAACGATTAATCGATTTGCACACAACGATCGCCACTTCTATATTAGATCACATCAAAAGTCGAAAACTTGACATTTATTTTGAAATAGAAGAAAAAATCATGAGTAAAGCAGTATTAGACAAATCTCCGCTCGAATTGATAATTGATCCGAACGCTGGCCTCACATCTGATAAATTGCGTTTATTCTTAATTCAATTTCTTTGTGGTTCACCTCAATTGAGTGAAACTGAATTGAATCAATTTGTAAATGAGCTTCAAGTGGCCGGTTGTGACCTAAATGCATATCAATTTGTTAAAAGATGGAAAAAATATAGTAAACTTTCACTGTCTGACAGTCAGTATGTGTTTCATAGCGGAGGCGGCACTAAAACTGTTAGCATGTTCTCTAAGCTCATGTCACAGGGATCACAGTTTGTTATGGAAGGGGTCAAGAATTTGGTGGTCAAAAAACATACTTTACCCATAACTAGAATTGTAGACGCATTGATGGAAATGAAATCTGTGCCCGAAGCAGAAGAATACAGATATTTTGATCCAAAATTGTTGAAAGTCAGCGATAATATTGCATCTCGTAATAGAACACCCTTTCAAGACGTGAGTATTGCGTGTGTTCGCTATTAACGATTCAATTACATTAGCATTTTCTTTATATCAATATCACTGTTTAGGTATTGTTTCAAATATATCTCATTTTCATTGCTCTCAAAATTTAAGTTTAGTTTTACAGCTTAGCAACAATTCAGTCAAATTACAGGTTTTGTACACCTATTTCTTAGGGTTAAAACTTGTAAATTGTAATGATTTTTTGAGGAGTTAGAAAAACAGACACCGCTTTTGAAATGAATTTTAGATTTTTCATTAAATCTTGTGTTAAAATAGGAGAAAAATCACAAGTAAAGCAAACCAAATCTCTGTTTAATAATTTATTTTGAAATTTAGAAATATTTGTTCATTTGAACCTTTTTATTCGGTTACAAACATCGAAAGTAGACACACATGAAGTTGAAATTACCTTAATTTTTATAATTGAGAAATTTATCTGATATCTTATTATGATCTTAAATGTCTTGTTATTTGATAAAAGGCTATTGTGTTTATGGTTGGCGGAGGAAATTATATTGAATATCAGAATCTCGTCGATTATTGTAAAGTAAGACTATTCTCTTTTAAAAATAAAACAAAATTATCGCTAATCAATGCTTTGCATATAATTTTAGAACAAATCAAAATCATCACCAAAAAGGATACTTTACGGGACAACCGATTTGATGAATGCAAACCAATTCTTGAACCAACTCTCAAAGTTAGGCGAAGATATTTAATGTTTGAAATAATATATTTTTAAAAATTACTCTATTTTTATTGATGGGGACCATAATTATAATAATTGTTTGTTTTATTCACATGAATGATATGAATATAACGTGTAATTGAGTCCAAATATTTAAAGAATAGAAGTTATAAGACTTATAATCCCTGTTATAAACCATAAACTTTATTATAGGTCAAAAATTAAATATTTTAATCAATTATTTATTGTTCAATCATTTTTCCCTTTTTTGGTTTTATTCATTTTTATAATTATAATAAATTTGACAAAATGTAAACAATAAAAGATAATAATTGTTTGGCATCAATAAAAACAAGTATTAAAAGTGTTTTGAAAGGACAACTTGTGTTTTAGTGAACATGCCTTTCAATAGACAGCTTGGCTTCACTTTGTTTTTAAACATTCCTTTTTGTTTGAAAGCCTCAATCATTCGCTAATTGTTATGAAGGACTCACGAAGTCTTAAATGAAAATAGACTTGATATGAATAAAAATAGTTAAAAGAGGTTTTCAATGACCAGTCATTGAATATGAATGAATGAGAACGAAAGTGTTTCTTTATTATTCAACCATATTCTCTATACGATCCCCACCACTTACAATGCTTTGAGAGTCCAATGAGGGTTAGTCATGACCGTTAGAAAAACACATGCTATGTTTTCCTCAACTTAAACCAGTTTTGTCAGATTCATGTGAATTTAATAAATTCATTGTTGTCTCCATAGAGTCTGTGATAGCAAAGATGGCAAAACAGGTTTCAGTTTTTAGGGGTTTTATCATAAAATACTGCATTTAAACTGTTTTGTTTTATAACTTATTTACATCAATATCGAAACTTAAGCTGTGTTGAGCTCAACTAATAGATCAGCATTTCTTCAACACATAAGTTCTTATTAAGTATAACATAAACTTAAGTTCTCGATTTTTCTAAATATTAACTCAACACCTGTTTCCATGATGTGGAGGTTTTTTCCACTGCAGACTTATTGTCGACGAGACAGTTAAGAAATTCATTGAAGTTCTTAAACATATAAAGAAAAGTTGTTTTTCTCTGTTTCTCTTATACTGAAAGGTGAATTAGTTGAAGTTGAAGTACAGGTGAAGTACTCCAACTAATTCAACTTTAAGTATAAGAGAAACAGAGAAAAACAACTTTTCTTTATATGTTTAAGAGCAAGAGCCAACACTTCAATTTTAAGGCTAACTTCAGTTTGTTTTCAACTCATAAATTCATTATTTAATTCAAAATGATTTTATTTTCAAAGTATAGAGCATTATAAAGCATGCATTGATTAGCCTTTCATAATATTAACGATCAATCTTTCATCAATTCATGTAATAAATTATTTCAGATCAAAATAATGAGCAAAAGTCAAGGACTCAAATCTTTGCCAGAATTTTCTTTTTCAGTTATAAAACTAAGAACTCGTAGTATTTGGAAAACTTTAGTTACAAACTGTTTATGTAAGGCTTCTATTGTGCTCATTCATGTACTCAATAATTGATTGCAAAATACAAGGTATGCATTCAGGCTCTTATCAATTCCACCAAAAAGGGCTTCAAAAATATGTTAATTTTTTTCTCAATAACATGTAAATTGAAAGTTTACTTCAATGATTTTCGTGCATAACTATTAAACGTTTTAACAGTTTCTCAAATTATTCATTGACATCATATAATACACGAATTACACAAACATTGAAAAAAATTGGTAACTATTCAGTAAATATTCAGAAATTTCGCATTTTTTCAAAGGCCAAATGAGTGGCTTTGAATGAGAACTTGAATCTGACTTAAGATAATTAATTTATAATTACAGCACTTTCAAAATGGTAACAGTCTATGATTTTGCAATTCCTGATCTCATCCAAACTCATCACTGAAAACTCCAAACTCATGAAGTTGATTGAGGGACAGCTGTACTCAATTTTAATGCTAAAATATTTACTCATTCTTTGAAAAGTTTTCAAATAATTTTCTAGTTATAAAATAAGTTCATTTAGAGGTGCATTCATTTAAAATAGAGTTCATAACTTGTTTATGCAAAACATAAATGTTGATAAAAAATGAATTAAATCGAGTTTCTGTTCGATAGTTGTTCGCATTGCTTAAAGACATTAATTGTTATGACTCTAATAAATTAAAAATAGTTACAGTTATAGTTAAGGCTTTTAGAAATTATGCAAAATCTTTTGAGAGGCTCTTAATATTAAGTACAGGTATTTGTTCATAACTCGAACCTAAATTACTCGCACCTGTGCTCAACTTTTTTTGTACTTTCGGTACTCATTATTTTAGTTTTATTGGAATTTGACTGGTATTTCGCCATACATTTAGACATAAATCATTGTGAATTTTGAAGATTTTATTTCTATAAATTTGAACATTAGTGAAGTAGGTTTGAAGTTAGAAGAAATGGTTGAAGAAATAGTTGAAGTTATAGTTGAAGTTATAGTTTGAATAGTTTAATCCGGTTTGAAGAAGAGCTAAATCATGATATTCATGATATTCCACGCCAACTATTTGTGACTGAAGCAACTCTATATGTATGGTTTGAGTGCTAAGTCCTGTCCTTGGCTCATATAATGGTTAAAGCATAGCAATCAAAAAGACATTAACTCAAATCTATTATTTTTTCTCCAGTGATGCTCTTATGCATTCCAAGAGTGGAGAGATTGACCCTTTGTTTTGATCATTGATGTGTTAGAGAGAGAAAGAGCTCTCTCTTTATTCCATTGATAAGCAAAATATTTATGTGAAGAGAAAGTGGAGAAGAAAAAAATTGAATGTTATAGAGAGTAATTTTATAATTATTTACCGATTACAGTAAAATACTGCAAATACTGCACCTGCCATTTCATTGGAATCTTCAAAAGTGATTTGTTGTCCAAATGCTTATTCAGTGCTGATAAGATTGGATTGGAATGATGCCAATTTGGCTTCAGGACAAAACATAAATGTTGTAAATAACTGATTCAATTGAAGGTGAACTAAAGTGTGTACAGAGTGTGTATCTCTACTCTTTAAAGTTATTAATTGGCGTTAAAGTCAAATAATTCTGAGCTCTCAACCATTTGCCACTTCTCTAAAAATGTTTGTTTTATAGGCTTTATTAAATTGAAGGCTATACTAATCTAATAAAACATTTCAATGCAAAACTACAGTAGAGATCACATTCGTTGCATAAAAGCTAAGCATTATTTCTTTCCAAATACTCACACGTTTCAAGTTTTGCGTATTTTCAAGAGATTTCCTAAAATAATTCGTTCCTCATTTTGATAGAAGTTTCCAAAGTTAAGCTTTACTTTTAAATTAAGTCAAAGAGTTTTGTTATGTCTTAAAAGCTGAGCAAACAATCATTATTCTTATTGAGAATGACAGTAATTCCCAAAGATTCATAACTTTTTTCAAGAAAGTTTAGAGTTGAGTACTCTATACACTAATCTATTAAAGAGTTGAGAGGTCGACAATTTATACCGTTAAACAAAGTTAAAAGAATATCAAAACTACCTTACATTAGATTGATTTCAAATTAACTCATGATTATTATAATCAAAAGTATTTTATGATAATTTTTTCAGTGTTTAATACACTTAATCATTAGTGAGTTAAGAAATTTTGTTTTTGTTCACGCAATAATTTAATTAAAAGTTTTATCGTTAGTATATATTTATACGAATTATGCGAATGACGTCTTACATAGTAATCGGTTGAGACGTTTTTAAATTGATTCTTAAAATTGTTTTGTTTAAAAGTTTGGTTTATTGAATAAACAATTGAATTGATTTGTGTATTGGCATCTCTATGAACAGGTGTTGGTATACTTAGAAAGCCTAAAATACTGCGGAGTAATAAATTATGGCTTCTATGCACTCATCTGCAGAAGTAATATTGAATAAATAGGTCTGTTTTAGATAATAAAATTTTAGTGAAAATTTTTTGCCGAAAATTTATTTTGTGCTGATTTACATTTGTACTTTTCTGTAAAGACGATTAGGATGTGCTCGAGGCTCTTGGCACTAATGTATACTTAACATTCAGTAAAGTACTAATGCATAGGTAAAGCATTGGTTTTACCAAAATGAAGGGGAGAGGGAATAGAAAGAGTGTTCAATTTCCGGCCGTTTCCAACTATGCAGAACATTTGAACCTTTCCGAAAAACGCTCGTAAAACAAACATTCCGCAGACAGCCGCTAATTTGCCTGTATCTATCAATTTTCTCTACTCTCTTCACTTTACAATCTTTAGTGGAATGGAATGAAGCGCAACTTCAAGGTAGGAGGTTTGGGAGGTTTGTCACGTCCATTCACAAAATACAGGTGAAATCAGAAAAACAAAACTAGAAATAAAGAAAATATAGCGAACAAAAAAGAGAACAACATTCCAACGAGAAGTACATCAATCGTGTGTTCACTTGTTGAAAAGAATTTGCAAATTTGGCAGTAAAAATATTTATTGTAAATGAAAATGATTGTTATATTGCATGTTATGATTACAAAAGTTAAATATAATAGAAAAGAATGAATGAATCGCACAAATGAATGGTTTGAATCAACGACAACCACATCCTTCAACAACCATATCTTGATAATTTTTGAGCACTACTTTGTCATATTCGTCGACATATAGCATAGAGATGGGTGACAGCTCTGTTGGTATGCAACAGGCTTTAGGCACAGCCGCTGGATTGACTGAGTTCACTAGAGTTTGCACAATAGCGTGATTTGTTGAATTAAGATGATCTGATAGTGGGAACGGGCATTCGCCACTACAATAGTATGCCTGATAACCGGGTGGAGCTACAATCCAATCATTCCAACCAACGTCACTAAAATCCACATACAATGAATGTCTCCTACAATTGTCTTTTCGTCCTTTTCCGCGATGTCTTTTGCGAGCACTCCTTCTATGCCTTATATTAACAGTTTGTTCACTATCATTATTAGTATAAGTCAACAATAAGGGCTGTTTATGAGCCCAATAGTCATCGTTAGAATCGTTAGATTCATAGTTATGTTCAATTGTCTGATCGGATTGATCTGCACTATACTGATCACTGGCTGACGCAAACTTAGCACTATTATTAAGATTATTATTATATGATTTTGATATTGACACTGAATCTGACACTGAATCAGATGATGATAATACAGGTATTGATGAAGATGAGGGTAAGCGTATTGAACGCTTTAACCTCACGTGTTCGCTCGGAAACTTTTTTGTCTCATTAATATTAGTAATTGTCACATATAATCCATAGTTTGCTAAAGGATTATCAGCCCATCTTTGCACTGCTGGATAAACATCAAAACTGGTCCATTCTGTTTGCCTGACATCAACTACATGTGTATCTATAGGTCTCAATATAATCTCATCCGTGTTTTTATTAGGGAGTTGTAGTATGTCATCGATGTGCACTCTGAGTAGCATACTTTCATCATAAGGTTGATGACTCCATTTTTTACTTTTAGAGGAACTTTTACTAATACTTGATTTCAGTTCTTTCAATATTGAATGTCTATAGAGGCGAAGCTCTGCACCTTTCAGTTGTTCACCTCGTGGTAATGAAATATTAAACAGCAGTCTAACACTATTTGCATTGTCGTATAGATCTTCATCACCGGCATCTAAATTATTAAACCATTTGTATAAATATTATTACCAAATATTAATCACAAGTTTATATATCATAATTCAATATCAATACTATATCAAGCAATAGAGTTTTCAGCAATAAATATACAGCAGGTTTTAGATTATCCCAAAATTTACTATTAAATTCTACTTTAATTAATAATCATCGAAATATCCACTAATCATAACTGATTAACTTATATCTAATATCTAGAAAGCCGTTGGATTCGCATTATGTTATGGATAATGAAATTTGAAAGTCCAATGAAAAACTAACTCAATATTATCAAATTGTTTCTATTCTAACAACTTTTCGCCTATGATTTTAAACATAAAGGAATAAATTTACTCGAAATAAATTCAATTATCTTTTTATTTGATGACCAAAAATATTTAAAGGAATCAATGAATAAGTTATGTTCTACTGAATTATGACTCGGATGTTAAATAAACTAAGTTTATAAATAATAGGATTTTTGTTGGGAATACTTAGAGGTGGCATGAATATGATGAGTGTTTGGGTAACCCATGCCTAGGAATCTAACCTAAACTTAGTAAATCAATCAAAATAAGGTTTGGTTATGTTGTTGAATGGCATGACAAGGCATGGGTTACAGAAAGACTGAGCATTTTGATGCCACCCCTCACGCACAACATTCTAAAGAATAGCCTTTGATTTGGTAACCAAATACCAAAGTAAGCAAAGGTTAAGTCTTAATATTTAATAATCAAGTTATTGAAAATGAATTGATTGATACATTGTATAGGAGTGCATACCTTCATGCTGTTTATGACTTATAATAGTATTTGCGTCTCCACGTAAACTAATTCTTTTGATTTGATGGAGTTTTCTTCTTGATTCAATGCTTGAGTGGTTATATCTGCCATTATCACTAGTATGCGATTGGCGTTGATAGAGTTCAATCATATACTCTGGTATTTGTAAATGCTTTTTAGGTTTTGGTCGTGATTTGAGGCCAAACAGGCGAAAAAGTCGTGATTCGAATGCGTTTAGGAACTGAGAGTATTCTTTTGTTGCTCCCTTTATTGCTGGCAGCAAACTATCAGTTACTTCTTGGTCCTCTTCTTTCAATTGTTCTGCAGTTGAAGCCACCATTGATGCAGTATTCAAATGCATATTAAGGACCAAGAGGTTGAGCAATAGGAATCTCGTGAAAGACCTGCCCGTAAAGAGCATGTCGGCAAAATACCCTAAGGAGAAGATAATATTGATAATGTTAGCAATGCTATTATAGGCTGCATATTTTCGAGAGTAATGGAATGCAGTCCCGATAAAATATAAAAGCAATATATACATCAGCAACATATACAATCACTGCACTTTTTATTATATATGACTAACTTTTATAAATATTTTCGAGTAACTATTTCTTCAACATTCCTACAAATTTTTTACTCAACTTCGCCCGTAATTTTAACCCACTTTAAAGCGAACAGAGAAGGCTCTATTGAATTGGCGAACACAATAAGCAATTACAGTCACGATATTTTTCAGGATATTGTCCTCTTGAGTGATAGCTTAACTTATTTACGCTACTCTACTATACCTGCAACCAGTTGTAGTTATTCTTGCATGCAATATAGCCGGAGAGTTGTTACACATCGAGGAAATCTTCGCTGCCGTCCGTAAAGGTAAGTGCGTAGCATTTTTTGGTCCGGCAGCTGGAGGCTAATACAGCAGGTAAAACCAGCCAAGTTCTAGGACAGACATTTGCAAGAGCAACAAATGTGGACCGCACTCACGATAACGATGTGCTTCGCTTTTTTGGAGGTCGAATCGAAGGGAGAGCGGACGTCACGTTGAAATTCGCGTCAAGCAGTCTAAGGTTTGATGGTTTACACTATATGAAGAACACTGAAGAGAGACTGAAAACCAGCCTTTTCGCTGCCTGTTCACTGCCTACGCCAATGCTGCCAATAGTGCCAATACTGTTAACAGTAGGAAAGAAACGCACGCTCAACATCACTATTGAAAGAATATGCCATCAAAAGATTTAGGTTTACTTTGCAATGGGTCGGTCTTGAGTCGAAGGTGTCTTACAAGCCTGCATTTCAATAGTTCCAGAAGTATGGCAGCAGGTATGAGGTTGTAACTCAACAACCAATGATACCAAAGCTCATCTTTAAGCTTACATGAGACGCATGCGCTTCCCATATACAAGACATCTAAAAAGCATATTCTACTAAATGCCTGAGCATTGCCTCAGCCCTCAGCCCCTCAATGATGATAAGAAACACACACACCTGGTTCTTCTTAGAGGCTTAGCCGAAAGCTATCGAAGAAGCCCTAACACTAACTATTTAAACTTCAATGAAATATGTGTACCAAATTTCATTGACCTCCGATGCCTTTTCAAAAGTTATACACATGTGACATACATAACATACATACACCTGATCTCTGATCGATACGTTCTCCTGCATTAAGCTATTGATATTATTACATAATAGCCAATAGCAACATATCCAGCTATTTCTCAAATAAATTGTCATCACAAGGGCTTCAAATTCTTTAACACCAGAAACTAGATTCAACACTAACTGTATTCAACATTTTAAAGTCTATCTTTATCTCATCATTTGAATCCATGTCTCACAATACATGCCAACTTAATATAACAATTTTTACTCTTACTTTTCCACATTTTTTGTTTTTAGACTCATTTTATAATTAGAAATTAAATTTATTAAGCAAGAGATGCATCACGTAATATTTGATCAACTGATATGTATTTTTTTCGATACTTTCAAGAATACATCTTAAGGACAACTTGTAATCCTTTACCCTTAATAACAACCTGTAATCCTTTAAAACGATTCAATTGTTGAATTTCTTTCATTGGATTTGAATGCATTTGAGTAGAGGCACTTTAAAAGATTTCCTCTACTTTATAGTGTTTTGAGTGTATTGGTTTCTTTTGGCCAACTCTTTAAAAGAATCAAGTTCTTGTCGACTCTGTAGTTACTCTACAGTTTATATACAGTAGTTGCGGATCGCATACATTCCTAAGATTTTAGCGTTAAAAGTTAAAACATATAATTAGTAAATGTTAGGTAAGAGCTGATGTAAGCGCGATTTGCAACGAAATCATCAAATATTGGGATCTAAAGCTAAGTTCATCATATATTCAAATCATTCACAGGCATTACATCAATAAAATAAGTTCTTTTCCAAATTCTACAGCCACTATTCATAAGACTATAGAAGTTGGAGAGGACTTCTTTTATTTAGTGTACATATATATTAAGTCTTCAAAATCAAATGTTGCGAAATATAGTGAGGCACAAAAGTCAGGAACCAATGGAGTTAAAATAAAAATTCAAATTAAGTAAATCAATGATCAGTTTTTTCCCATAAAAGAATCCAATACTTCTTAATCTATCATGAATTTTAGTGGAACTCCCACTTAACAGCTCCTCCCACTTCCGAGATATAAATTTTCGAAATATTAAATTTTGTGAAACTTAAAAATTCATACCACAGTAGTGATAGAAAAATTCGAATTGCATATTCTGAATCAGTGCATAGAAATTAATAATTACACCAATTTCGGTGGGCGTATCTTGAAATTTTTCTAAGAGACGTGGCTTAAACATGACGGAAAATAGGCGGTCCAGAAAAATTTCAGTGGATCTTGTGATAATTATTATAAATAAATAGATATATATATATTGACACTATCCGGGTTAGTATAAGCCAAATCGACATTTTTTGGTTCCTCACTTTTGTGCCTCACTGTATAATAACTATATTAACATGTCTCTATTAAAGTATAAGTTATAAGATCGTAAACTTTAATCAAACTAATCTTGTAAAATTGCAAAATCTTTTTACTAAAGCGGAATTTTTTATTCCGACAAATTGTATGGAGAACGTGATGACCACGAGACAAAAGGATTCAGTCATAATAATATTAAATTACGCAATGATTTTGATTTTAATTTGAAGGATAATGAGAATCGAAAAATAGCTGCAGAAACCAATTATTTTTCCTAAAATGAATTTTAATTATGAGAGTCAGGCGGAATCAGTTTTAAGCAGTAAAAACTAACTTTTATCAATGCGAAACTTAAGGCTAAAAACTATTTTTAAAATGTTAATTTTCTCTCATTAATTCATAACATGTGTTTTCACTTTGAATGGAAATTACAAAATTTAAGTAACTTTTTATTGACTGACAATTCACATATTTCTTTATCGTCTATTTAAAAATTTGATGCTTTAGTCACAACATAACTTTATTTAAACTTTTTAGAGAAAATTATTTGGAATTAATTTATATTTGTAATTAAAGTTAAAAATAAGTTTTTTCGCAGTTTAATAACTAAAATAATTAACTTATTTCGAAGCTTTACCTTCAGATTATTTATACACAACACATATATGTTGATTACTATCTAAATAGTGATGTTCAACATTTTTGTTATGCAATATTCGTATATTGAGTTAGACCGCAAGCGACGGGAACGCATCACTTTTCAAATGATTCAATTCCTTTTCGATGTGCGGATTCATATTAAATAATTCTTTCATTAAAATCAATAAAACTTTGCTTACTTTTTCATACAATCGTAAAATCACTACAAGTTTGTAGACTTTATGGACAGTTTTGGTTAAGACTTCTTGACCAGTTCAGCATCAAATTAGTCAAAATTACATGATTCGTGTTTTTGTTTGGAGTGGTTTGAGAGAGAAATCTGAGACCATTTAGAAGACACCTGTTTATACATTCAAAACATCAAGTGTCAGAAGTTATACTTTTTTAAAATGCTAATCTCTCTTATAAACAATAATCAATTATCATATAATTTCTGACACAGAATTAATTGCCAATACATTTGCTTTTTTAACTATTTAATATTCAACACATACTCAAAGAATCCGTAAACGGATTCTCATTTTTTTAAAAAAAACTCTGCGTTCAATACTTAGTCCCGATTTCTCGGTTTAATAGTATTGTATTTTTCGAGTTGAAGTAATTGTGATTTGATTAGGAAATAAAATGCTAAATATTGAATTTGATATTAGTTTCAAATTTTCAAACAGTTTTAATGAACTATTGAAGACATTTTTGCAATTAAGTTATCAAATTTATTTCGTTTCAAACAAAATATAAGATACAAAGAAAGAAATAATGTTTTCTATGGAATTCAATGTATTTTCTATTGAAAAATTCATTAATAAAGCTCAAAATATAGAGAAATTAAAAGTTCAAAACAGAGCTTTCATATTCTTATCAATTATTGAAAAATAAAAATATGAATCTGTGGTCCTTCAGAATATTTATACAAAGTTTGAATCACTGGAAAAACCAAGAAATCTAAATAAGTAAACTATTGAAATTAAGTTCTTGGACACCCTTCGCTTTTTCGACATTAATGTGGCACGTGATCAATGATCTTTTGGTTCAATATTGTTCAACAAAAATTGAAGGATATCTAAAAACTTAAATTCAATGTTTCATATGAATGATAACCGGAGTTAAAATCTTGTTAGACTTAAAATCTCAGAAATTTTGTCTGAATTTCGAACTAAAAACACCACTTTTCGGTACAAAAATTATGTTTATATTTCTATCAAATTGTTTTTGTCTTTGAATGTCAATTATTATGATTCTCTTTAAACAAGGAGACATCAAAACTTGAAAATTGGTGATCCCAAACATTTTTACTTCGAGCAAATGATTTTTATAATTTTTGAAACAAATTTTAACATGAACAAAACTAATTGTAAATTATTGTATTTTTCTTGCTAGTTTTCAAACTATAGTATTGAAAATATCAATCAATGTGATTGTTATGCAAAGTCTTTAATATTTTCTAGGAAAAGAAGAGTAATTTCGGAACATTGACATTAGCTTTTTTTCTAATTACTTCATTATCAGTACTTATTTTAAATTTTCAGAAAGTTTAAATGTATAGAAAAAGTCGGATTTCTAACAATGTAGAGATGATTCTAATGATAACTTGATAACTTTTTATCATTTTTGATAATTTTGTATTATTTATAGAAAGTTTTGTTTTTCTAGTGATAAAAGAATTCAAACTTTGTGGTCACTTCAATGCAATAGGTCTAAATCGGATTTTTTCAGAAATAGAGTTATCCACAGATTCATGTCTTGAACTGTTCAAAATGTATCCTTTCAAGTCTTTAAATAATATAAAGGCTTAAGTCATATGGAAAGTAAGAAAAAATAGTATTAGTCATAAAACATTTGAGTTATTGAAACTCTCATCTGTTAGAAAAACTCATTCAAAAACTTGAGTCTATGTCTAAGCTTTTACGAATTCTTACAAACAATAACAAGTTTGTAAAAGTAAAACAATAACATTTATTTATATAGAAAATATATATCAATCAATTAACTCTCAATCAGTCAGTGAAAACAAATCAATGGTATAATAAGAGTTGAGTTAATGAAAATCACAATTGAAAACATTCGTTACTCATTACTAAGATATAAATTGAAAATAAATATTTCTCATGAGCCCTTTTCTTATTTAAAGCGTTGAAAGCGTACATTTTGAATAGTACGCGACATATACTTTCTAATTTTGCTGATTTTTGTTTCTCAAAATTGTTTTGGGTTTTCTCACAATCTATCAGTAAATCAATGTTATTCTATAGACGGGTTTAAACTTTAAAGTCATTTTGTCGTAAAGTTAGACCTCATAGCAAAATATCCAATTCACTCAACTCAAGTATTCAATTAATAAGAATATAAAAGCTCTGTTTTGGACATTTTTTTTCTCTCAACTTAAATTGAAATGCATTTCTTCACTTCTCATATTGAATTGTCAAGTTATTTGAGTTCTAAATCAAGGATAATTAGATCGAAATAATCGTTAGATATATAGAATAATTGAGCTAATCTGCAATACCTAAAGCAAGTGATTTAGATATCAGAAACTTTACTATTTCTCTTTGTAAAACATTGGAAAATATTTAAGTTAATTGTCAGTTTTGTTATATGAAAAATATAATTTCATATTTTTTCATTATGTTTTACTTTAGTTTTACCAGTTTATACATTAAATCTAATGCAGAAACATTTTAAATGCATAGATAAAACTTTACAATAAATTAAAAATATTACTTTCAGGAGTTGCTTTCAGGTTTCAATAATTTTCGTTAAATTAATTAGTTTTAATTTTATTCAATCGATTGAAAAAGTTTGTTAAGTGTTGGAACCCCTCATCAACATTCATAAAAAAAATAGGTTAGCAAACAATCTAATACTAGTTTTTACGAGCTTTTGGTCTCAAAAGCTTAAAATTTTTCAATGAAAACGAACTCACAAAAAGCTAATAAATGTGAAACTAACTCCTGAACTAATAGAAAATTCTCCTTATTTTTGAAATATTATAGTTTCTTTAATAAAAAACAAATACAGGGCTAGCAATAAAAGGTGGAAATATACCAAAAATAAAACATTAGATTATGATAAAGTTGAAAGAAAGTGAATTTAATTTTAGACAAAAATGTTATCGTAATGTTTGGAGATCATTGATCTAAAAACTAACATCATCTTAACCTATAAACTCATTCAAGATATAGATATAAATATAAATCTAAAACTTAATGGTATAATATTCTAAATGTCAAATCGTTTCTTAACTTAAACGAAATGAATTAGTAATGGTATGAAATATAAAAAGAAATACCTCATGAATGTTATGAGAGAAATGTTAATGACTTCATTCCTAGAAAAGCATCAAAACTAAAAGATTCACTGAATGTAAATTATTATTGTAGACCACACTTGAAATGAGCCAACTTTTACACCTTTGAAGCCAATTATTTATGTCTAATCCAAAGTCTAACTCTAAAGTCTCTGTTTATTCTGTTTCACATTGAATTTGAGTTGATATGAGAGTGAAATAATAATAAATTTAAAATGAAAAATATGATAAGACACACGTTTCGAGTGGTGAATACAAGCAGTTAACGATTCGTAAAAAAGAGGTTATCACTTATCACTCAATAAAATGCATTGCTTTTAACTGATGGGATAAGTATTTGAATAAAAATGAATTTATTTTCGAAGCATTAGATTTCTGTGTAGTGTGAATATTATAGTCGAAAATATAAAACCTGAAACTGAAACCACTGCTCACGAAAAGTGATTACTATTGCTGTGTATGCTTTCAACTGGTAATAAGTCTTATAACACAAGAATTGACAGAATAGAGTATCACAGAGTGGGGTACTGTTACCTACCGCAGAGCCCGCAGAGCTTTCAACTATTTTAACTAATCATAACATCGATGGGGAAAATAATTTATTGCAAATGAAAAATAAATAGCAAATTAACATTTTCTCTTTTTTTTGTTTATCTTTTGCTTTTGCTTATAATTATAATAATCAGACAATTTTTATTTAAGCTTTAAATACCACGAGATATAATAACATCAGAATCACAACTCCGCTTAACATCAAAATCAATTTCATTTTACGCGCACTTCTCATACTTCTCTCTGCTTTACTCAAAGCTATCACTCCGTCTTCGACTCTGTGCTGAACTGTCTCTATATTATAGTCAATCCTATCGAGAACTGATCCCTGATTTATAACTAATGTGTTGATGTCATGAAATATTTGATTTAATTCTACTATAGACTTAACAATTGATGTCATTTCTTGGTCTCTGGCTTTCAAAGTTTCTGAATCTAAGAATGGAATTTGTAGTTGTTTTGACTTTTGTGTTGATGTGAAATCTTGGAAAAAATGTATATCATCTTCACTTTCGGCGACAATAATCTGGTCATTAAATTGTGACTTATTCTGAATAGAAGACGGCTTTTCTTCTTCGAATGTAATCACGAATTGTGGGTCTATTTTATCATTTTCTGTACATTTATTTAAATAATTTCTTTGACACGAACGAAACTTCTGCGTTAAATCCGATACTTCTCTGACTTGCCATTGAAATACATTCTTAATTATCTTAGAATTAGGTCTTAATTCAGACAAACTTTGCATTTGAGTTAAGAGCGAATGAATTCTATTAAAGAGTTTATTGACTTCTTGACACTTGAACTCAATCTCCACATCATAGCTCTGATCAGAAGCACATTCGCTCTCATCTGAGAATATTGAAGAAGCTTTTCGTTTGAGGTGTTCGTCTTGTATTTCTATCAGTTTATCCACTTTTCAAATAATAAGTCAATCAGTTATTCATTTATCAATCGCTACATTTGTATCAAATAAACTATTTTGACTCACTTTTACTGTGGATTTTATTACATTCATAACGAAACTGATCGACAGAAGAGATCCAATTCGGATAATCAGATGAAGAATCAGAAGTGTTTGCGATTTCGATGTCATTGACGTCATCACTCTTTCCATTAACTAAATTAACTCTTTCGTCGTCGTTATCAAACTGTTCAACAATTCATTAATCATTAATTAGTTATCAAGAAAAATGAAAAATAAAAACAAAATTTAATAAAATAAAAAACATAAGGATATAATTGTTTACATCTTTATAAAAGCTGCGACTTTTAGAGGCATTATTTCTCAAGAGAATGAAAGTTTCGGTATGACTGCGTCGCGCCATTCAGTACAACAAAACAAATATATTTTATGTCTAATACTTTACATTCCATTTAAAATATCAATTATTTATTTTTAAATAATAATGTTTTTACAACTTATGTTTTCATTTTACATATAGTATGACATGTATTATGACATATCTGTAGTTCTTTAAGTTTACTTTAATAGCATTGGAGGGCATGACTGTCGAAATGACCACTAAATATGTTCTCTATGTATATGTTCTCTCTATATATGTGTTCTCTATGAGAGTTCAATAATGTAATAAAGCTATTAAATTGAAGGTCAGACCGATAGTCATGCCATCAATTGGTATTAAGATGTTATTCAACTAAACTTTAACAACTATTTCATATACAGTTATACTTCACATATGATTTTCTTACAATAATTACGTCGTTTTGTTTTGAAACTTACGACGAATTTTACTGTAATTTTTGATTTACTTAATCAGTTTTAAATATAAACTATTCCTAATATTATAATAATATTCCCTTAATTTAAAAGCTTCAAAAATTGTATTCATTTTCAATGATCTGCTTTTGATCTATCAGTCAATGAGTAAAAACATTAACATTTGGTTTTTAGAAAGAGCTCACAATAATGAGGTTGAGTTGACTTAATAAAACTGATCCAATAATTAATAGCTCATTATCTGATTCTCAAGTCATATTGATATACCATTTGATGACCACCAATAAGATGAATATGAGCTTAAACTTTGTCAGCAATTATTAATTTGATACAAGTTTCTAATGTATTCAATACATTCTCAGAGTCTTTTAGTAGTGAAAATTCAACAAAAACTCAAATAAAGTTTAGTCTTTATGAATCAATTGGTTCTCGAATTAGTTTAATGAGAAAATTTTGAAAAACACAAACTATTTTTGAATGAATTTAAACATAAATAAAATGATAGAAGCCGTGAAGACTTGACACTTTTAAAAGGTGAGGTCAGGTCATACTGTAAAAGCTCTTCTATAGACTTGTATAGACTCAAGTCTAACAAAAGTCATATTTAGCTAATAATAATGATAAATATTGAGACTTTCAAACACAAAACTATGGAAATAATACAATTGAAAGCTAATACGTCTCTTTCCCAACCTATTATTTGTTTTTAAATGTGTTTTACTCTAAAATAGATGATTCATTGGCACAAAACACAAAGTCATGTTCTCATACATTGTCTCAAAGTATTGAACATTCATTCGATTGTCAGACTTATGAATATTTGAAGACTTTAATTAACATCTCAATTGTTGTTGATTTGGGTCGCTTTATTCAAGTTTATTTAATTAGTCTTAAAATTACAATAATAACAAACTTGACTGAGAATCAAATGAATATCTGTTGAAGATTTTTGACTTTAGATATGTTCGAAGTGATCACTTCGCAAATTGGTTCCAAAGTTTTATTAGAACTGAGACAAAGTTTTGTCGTGACAGTGATCTGACACGTCCATCGATCACCTGTCCCATTAAAGTGTCTGTTTTCAAATCTTTTATCTAAAATGAGTGTAACTTTTCAAACGTGGCCAACACATGCTATAATTGAATGCCACCTATAATACAGTATAATTCATATATGAATCACTCGATTGCAAAAGACCCTAACTTTCATAGCATTCAAATGAGTAAAACGCATTCAAGGTTACGCATTGTTTCAAAGTTTGCTTATAATTACATTCATTATTAAAATCATTACTTTCTATTATTTAAATTTTTATCCATTTTTTCATTCAAACTTATCTTGAATCTAATTATATGGATGGAGTATGAGTTAAAATAAAGATTTAAAATGAAATTCAAAAAAGAGGTTATGTGAAGTTAGGGTCAAATGCAATCGAGTCATTCATATATATATAATTTTTTCAAAACACGATTTGGTTAATTCTGTTTCCATATATATATATATATATGAATTATACTGTACAGGATGTAATACAGAAATTACAGTACACAAACAGTACCTATTCATCATAGAGTATATCTAGTCATTTAAATGTTAGAGAAGATGCCAAATAATTGCATGTAAAAAATTCAAATAAACAAATTCATATCAAGTTTTATTGAACTAAAGTAATAACACTAAATCCTGAATTGACTTTTATTTGAAACACTCACCGAAAAAACTGCAATTTCAAGATTTATCTGTTGTCAGAATTTGATCTGCAATAAATTGTGGCTCATATCAAATTACATGGAATGAGTTTCGGAGAAATTCTAGTAAAACTCCTTTCTTCACATTAATCAAAAATAATTCAAACACTGAGTTTTATATATTCATGTTTATGCAAATGTTGTCAATCTCTTTGTGTCTGCATGTGATCTAAGCTTTGGGCTCATCTTTTTCTTCATTCCTTTTCAATACTTTTGCTTCAACTTCAGACTCAATGTATTCAATCAATAACTAGTGTATAATTAAAATAGTACTGTATGTTAATTATACTTTGATCAGAATTTCTTTGATTTAAAAGTCTGATTGTATTGAACAATAACTTGCTATTTTATTTTACATAATTTTTTCAATTTAATTAAAATATTTGATGTCAAAATAAAATTTTAAAGTATTTATAAGATTAAGATTCAACCTTAATGGCTGAGACAGCTTTGATATTATCTATTGTGAAAGCACTGTTAACATAACCGTTAGAAAAATCTGTTGTTCCATTATTATAATCAACCCATTCTTGAAAATGTTTCGGATTGATTGGTCCCCAATCAGATGATGGCGAGAACGCTCCTTTCAGTTTCTAAATTAAAAGAAAATTTTCTTTTGAGATCCAAAATCTTGAATATTGGATATTTGTATTATTAATAAAATCAAAATTGATATTTAATTAACTTTTTGACAGAACAGTACAGGCATTAAAATGATAATAAGTAAAAGCTTGACGAAAGGTAAAGGCTTAGCTTTAAAAAGCACATATTTGAATGAATACCTGCATCAAACTTCCCTGTTGTTTCACTATTGTTAAGCAAATCCAAAGTGGAATTTGACAGACTGCCAGAGCAGCTATAATTTATATTTGAATTCAATAATTATTATAAATTGAGCAAAATTTCATTATTTTTGTTCACCTAATGCCCAACCGATTCCTGTACCCCAAGAAGGAATTCCTGGGGTAACGTTGGATTCTCTATTAATAATCATATCAACGTTGCCATAAATGAATATAACCTGTATTTAAAATTAATTGTATTAAAAATCTAATAGAGAATAGAGAATAATAGAGAAAATGGAGAATTTGAATTACAATTAGAGCGATCGGAGCTGTGAACCCCCACGTAATCTTCCAGGCTATGCCTACAGTTTGATTGAGCATGAATTTGATATCAGAGCAAAACCTTCTGAGACCATAGATCCAAAATACTGCAACTGTTTGACAAATACCATAAAAGAAAACAGCGGTTCCGACACCATAATTGTCGATAAGAGTCATTATATAAGATCCAGCCTATTAAATAATTTTTTGGTCAATATCTTAAAGCTACACAAGTCGTTTAAGTCTTTTGGTTATCTAAGTTGTTGTGTGGAAGTTATTTAAAATAAAAAAAAATTAAATGTCTTTTAACACACTAATTGCAGTCTTTAAATGTTGAACAACTTGCCGTTTTCTTTTAGGATTATTTAAATGTTATTTCGAGATATGAGATGCTGCAACTCATGCTCGTATGTTTCGCGATATGTTTTTGCTATCTATTATTTACTGTCTTCAATTTTGTTCTGATAATTATATTCATCGAATTGCTAGTGTTAATAGACTTAGATTTGTTAATTATCTTACATCTGTAGTGAGTGGAAGTCCTAAAAGACAGAATAGAACACAAGCAATAAGTGCTACAACTCCTTTTTTTCGATGAAGAGAAGTGAATTCGTCTTTAATTGGTGTCAAGATAGTTTCGATTTGTGCGACAGAACTGCCAATTCCGAGAGTGAAAAGCATAATAAAGAATAAGACTGACCAAAGTTGAGGGACAAATGCAATTTTACTTAATGCTTCAGGATATACAACAAAAGCTAATCCCATACCTATTAAATGAAGAAATTTGGATTTTATTAATGGAGAAAGCTTTGGATTTAATCTTTAAAATGTGCTGATATCGAAGACTGACCTCCCTCTACGATATCCTGAATAGGTTTATTGGCTTCTTTAGCCATAGTTCCCAATACAGCAAAGATGACACAACCAGCTAATAAACTAGTAAATGTATCCAATATGCTAATTATGATGGCATCGCTTAAAAAAAATACGAGAATATTATCTGAAATCTAATGCAAAAATCATTATTCATACCGATAAACATTATTTTTAAACTCGTTATAACTGGAGTACATAACAAGTGATCCGAAGCAAACTGCCAGAGAGAAAAATGATTGTTCGACCGCACGATACCATACAATTGGATCTAACAGCTTATCCCATTCAGGTGTAAAGAAAAATTTGATGCCATCAATAGCTCCATCAGTATTAAGCGCAACAATCAATAGAGCTATCAATACTGTGTACGGAAAAATTGCAGTGAAATACGCGACCTATGATTTTGAGGAAAAATTTCTACTATGATAAAGGAATATCAGAACTTCTATGCATAATGCATACCTTTCCCAAAGAGCTGACACCTTTAATTACACTAAGATAAACCAAAGTCCAAGAGCCAGCCAGACAAAGGGCTAGTTTCCAATTCATCCAACTTATGTCAGCCAAACCGCTAGATTTCCTCAATACATGATTTCTGAAAACCATTGAAATTAGTATGACTTGTATTAAGATATAAATTTGAGAAAATGAATTTACTTACAGCCAATACTGTTCGGAGATGGACTTCGTGTCATTATTGGTTCCATCGGGATCTCCTGCAAATCTAATATCTTTCAAAAAAGGCACAGGAGTAGTAGTAGTATTAGTAGTAACATTTGTATTGATATTACACCATTCTGGGTCGCATACACTCCATGGCAATGGATTAGAAAAAGATGCAAATAAATAGTAAAGTGTTAATGCCATTAAATAGTTATAAAATATTATTAAATATGCAGTCGATAGAATTTGTGCGAAACCAATGCCTAATTGGGAGATATTTTAAATTCGCAATCATTTGATGAAAATATTTTTCAAGAACATTGAAATACCTTTGAATGCAGGTACACATTTCCAAACTTTTACGGGTCCTCTGCCACTAAACTGACCCAAAATTAATTCCATGTAATACATGGGACGACCAATTATGAAAAGTAGGAGAAGATATGGAATGAGAAATGCTCCTAAAATGATAATTTAAATTTCTTATCTAGAGATGTTATTTAATCATCTTTAAGTCATGACAAACCTCCTCCATTTGCATATGCTATACAGGTTGAAAGAAACAGAAATAATTGATGAGATTTTTTGCGACAGAAATTATAAAGTTAAAACAGACCTACGTGTGGAAATCTCCAGACCTGTAATAATAAATTTTAGAAAATTGTTTTTAATTCAATTTTTCAAAGCAAAAAATGAGCTTATCGTACATTTCCGAGACCCACTGACATCGAAATGCATGACAACAGAAACTCGATCCCTTTAGACCATTGTCCTCGCTGTCCAATTTGATCATTTGTGCCTTCGTTTAGGTCTCCATTGACTTCAATCTATTTTGATTTGATTGACTCATCTTAAGATTATGAAACAATATACAGGTACGCTATGTAGGTATTCATTATTAATTTGTTTAACAAAGTTTTAATAGTATTGTAATGTTGAAGATCAATACAATAAAGCAGTCATAAGTAGTGATGATTCTATTCATATTCCTGAAAATTTTTGATTTCGATTCTTATTCTTTGATTTTTTAAAATTTCTATTTCTATTCCTATTGCTATTCTAGGAATCGAATCAACACTAGTCATAAGTGATAGCTGTACTGCACAGCTAATTTAGAGCAAAATATCTATGAATGAAACAATTAATCAATATATCTGTAGGAATTTGTAGGACAGCTAATTCTATATATTGATTTTGTTTGACTGAATCTTATATTTGAGTAGCTTTGGTCGTCACCTCTCAAGGCTGTTGCGGCTCAAATTGGGTCTTATGAAAATATTTTCGTGACCAACTTTTGGGTCACAACTCATCATTTGAGAACCTCTCATATATAGCACCTATTGAACTGTTTACTAATCCAGGAGTTTCCGAATGATAGGTTGCGAAAAGGTCTGTTGCGAAAAATCACCAGATGAGCCATAGAGAAACCCAAATCTGGGTCGTGAAAGCCTAAATAGATGGGTCACGTCCAAAAAGGTCCGGGATCTAATCTAACTTAATCTAATGGCTCATAATATGTGATACATTGAATCAATTATTCAACGAAGGATTTATTGTATCAGATGTCTAACTTCGTGGTTAATAACAAAGATTAGTGGTAACTTTGATCAAAAAAAGCTTTGTAAATTTGCTTTAAATTTTAGCCATTGAAAAAAATAATGACTTGACCATAATTTCCAAGGTGTTCAAACAGATAATACTTCAAATAAAACATAAACGTATGAATATATAAGTTTACGGAGTTATAGAATACACATTTGATTATGAATTAAGTTAGAATTAGCTGACAAATAACAAATTTCATAATATTGCGAAAAAAGATTGATTCACAGATTTTGACAAGTGATAGTTAATTGTGATAAATGGCTGTCCCTCACAACTATAAGATGGCCCTCAAATATTAAGCGCTTGTTCTGTAAATATTCTGAATTGAGACTTTCAGTATTGACACATCTGTACTTGTAATCTGCAAACTTTCACTTTCAAACATTTTCATAAACCGCTAGTTCTCAATGTAGGATCGTATGAATTTAGGTCACCATAAAGCTTCACTAATTAATAAGATGTTTATGAATTTGATAACATTTTATACTATTTTTTATTAACCTTACACTTGATATAGTTTTGATTGAATGTCATTAAATCTTTTTTAATAACCCTAAAAAATCTGAAAAAACTACTCACTTGTTTTCTATTTGTTTGCGAGTCTGTAGTTTCTGTTTGTGCTGCAAAACTTCTAGTGTCCTGAATAAAGAAAGTGATTATACATTATCAGTGAAAAAATCAATATATACTTAAAATTTAATTTGAAACAAGTTAAAATGCAATGTTAACGAAGGAATTTGATTTTTATGATCTTATTATCTATCATATGCTGTTAAATAACTTGATAACAGATTTATACTAAATTTATAACAATAATATGGATATTAAAATTTTGATAAGATAACAATTAGGGAATTTCCAAAACCCTTTCTGTTGACTACTTATCTTAAGATTTAAACTTCGATTGTATAAATACTTTATGTAAATTAAAAGATGTAGTGCTTTATACATTTGAAAAAAGTCAACAACTTTGATGAATCTAAAAGGAGAGTTTCTAGTTTTCTTATTTAGTCCAAACCTTATTTTATCTGTCTATTAATACAACTTCTGGTGTACAACTTGTGTGATAACATATGCTTAGTCATCCTCATAAACTAATTATTCCATATCTTCAAACTAGTGTTATTGTCATATCAAATATAAGACTTGTAATTAAGTTGTCACACGATAAAAAATAGCACTTTACTAGCTTATCGATGTATTACAAGAACGTATCTAACATTTAATAACAAATATAATCAGAAAATTTAAGAATTAAAAAACCATATAAAGCACTGATTACATTATAAAATTAATTTCTCACGTTGCAAAAGTAAGTCAAAGTCTGAAATTAAGCTACAGAAATGAATAAACAAAGTCAACCCTAAAACTTCGATATAAGATCACTTCAATAAGTAAAAAAAGGTAAATAAATAAAAAAAAATTAATTAAAAGCCGAAGCTTTTCGGTCAATGCTTAGACCTTCAGAGCTTTCACAAAATTTCAAACTCAATAAAAGCTGAATAATAACATATTGCTATTACTGAAAAAGGTGTGCAATATAGCCACCGAAAACTAGTTCACAATTAAAAAATCATCTTCAAGTTTGTGAAAGTTTTTTACGTTGTGATCACGAAAAAAGTAAGAAATAATTATGAATTCACACAACGAAAAAGAATGAAATATTGCTATTAATTATTTAAACTTATGTTCATGTTTGATAAAGGGTTCATAAAGCGATTCCAAATATATGGAAAAATTTCTCCTTTAGCTTATTGAGCTTCTGATGTTCTGATGGTTATAGATTCCAACATTTCCCATTCAAACGTATTGTTCTGACACAATTATTCTCACTTATATTTTATCCCAAAGTATAAGCTGTTTTCAATTACTTAATTAAATATGTATTCACAATATGTGAAAACAAATATTCTTTAAATGAAAGGTTTGGTAATGAAACCTTTTTACAGATCTGTAGATTTTCAGACTGAAATGATAGTTCCTTATTCATCAAATATTTGTTATCTTTGTGTTAATGAAACTTATTTACAAAACGAAACATGAAACAGAAATTTTTTAAGCATAAGAAGTGGATTTTATTTAATTAAAAAAAAGTTAGATTGCATTTTTAAAGTTATTATCATAAAATTAGCATTTAATAATATTTAAAAACTTGATTCAATCCATTACTAAAAACAAGTTTTCAAAAACCTTGAATTACAATCTATGAATTTGATAAAAAAAGAATGAATCAGAAAAGATGAAGAGAAAAATTGCCTTCAAATGTAGATGTTGCTTGGCTTCAATTTTTAATGAATTAATGTTTAAATGCCTGAACTTATATAATATATTGAATAATTTTCAACTTAATGATAGGCATACAATTGAGAAATGTTTAACTATGAAATTGACTAAATTCTGTATTGCAAGAGAGATTCATATCAGTCATATTGTCAATTTAGTCAAAATTTTTCATCTCATTTACTAAACAACTTTCTTCTTATAAAACGGAGTGTTTTATTGAATTTTATTGTTAGACAGTTTTGTGACACAGTTCGAGTCAAAATTGTCTGAAGTGTGCGCGTGTTTGCAGTCTGTGTCCAGAAATTGAAAAGTTAGGTTAAGTCCTTTATATTTTTCAATTTTCATGGAAATAGAAAACTTTCGTTTAAAAAATATATAATTTTTTGCACAACTCTATTTCTCTTTTAAAATACTAACTTATTATTACTAATATTAAGCAAGAAAAGAATACAATAAGCAATGATTATCGACATTAAAAGTCACAATAAAAGTCAAGTCGTAAGAAATCTATTAATAACTATGTATTATGTTAATTATGTTCAAATACTGGTATTTTTCCGTATTGTTAATTGAATCATTTAATATTAATTTTATACTAGAACTTAAAGATTGAATCTCATATAATATCAAGAGATTTATACTTTACGATAACTGTATGAAATGAACAAAAAAAAGTTGGAGAAAAGTTGGAGAAAAGTATCTAAACAGTTACTCACCAAATCATTGAGCTCGAAAACTTTTTTAGGCATTATTTCAAATTTAAAAGTTTAGAACAATAATAACTATACACGTATTACAGTCAAGTTATATAATAGAATCTCAATCAATAATTGTTTAAAAACAAATGTTATGAAATTTTGAAGAGATGCAGAATAACAGTGATTAATAGCTGACAAGTCGAAGGATATCTACCAGTCCCGTCATTGATTAAATACAGGTATGTGAAGACCCACTTCTTACAAAGTGGTAAATTATTTAATAAGCCAACACGAACAGTACAAAGTTTACTATTATATAATATATCTTGAGTTACAGATGAAATTAAGTGATTTGAAATTTAAATTAAGAGACAGAACATGGAATTCCAGTCATATATATTGGTTGTGAAAAATGTTTGTCAAAGCGATCATATTTATATACACTCAAACTAATTTCACCTCAATATTTAAGTTTTATATTAAAATTGGATATTTTTATTGCATTAATAATATTAATAATGCAATATCATAGAGGTATAGACAATGTTACACATTTACACACTAACACACTTTACAAGTGTGACTATACATTGTGATGTATCAATGCTAATAAAGATAAAAATTTTCAAACTCGTATTTATAACACTATTAAACAATAATTGGCTCATAATTTGAGAGTCTCTGTTTTGTAGCTTTAATTTGAGTCTTTAGGGGCGATCTTTCTATTTGAATTAGGATTTCGTATTCACTATCGTATTAATGATGTCCTTCTCAGCCTTGGTTTGAAGTCCGATTAGAAGAGGTCCTCCCCTCACAATTGACTAATATGAAAGGTGAACCACTCTTAATGCCTGAGGGAATCTATAATAGGTTAATATTGCAAATTCTAATTTAGTTATAACAAAATTTATTGCATTAATTCATATCTCATTGACGTTATCAGCTAACGTTGGTATTTTTATTGCGTCAACAATTCTTTTTGATATGAAATTTTTTGCCTTTTATGATTTGAATTTATGTAAATTTCCATTTAAAGATCCGGAAATAACTATTTTATCAGAATTTATTGCCGAATCCTTAATTTCACTGAGACTCCTTGGCCTCAAACAGATTTTCACATAAACTTTCATTCATTGTGACATGAATTCCTCCCTCATTGGACGGAAGAATCTCGGATTCAAGTAATTACTCCCAGACTCAGGTCAAGCTATTTTTCCCGTTTTCCAGAAAGATTTGAGCAAAAATAAAACAATTATAATAAATGAAGAGCAAACGATGAACTCAAATTCAAACAAAATATTGAAATGAGTGCTTTTAAAATTCTGAATAACACATTCAATTTAATATTGTACACATTCTTTTCTAGGAATGAAAATTTTTATTGATGAATGCTTTAAAAGGTTATGAATTTGACGATTATGAATGAATGAACCTTTATTAGATCTAAAGCAATGTATAGTTCCTGTATTTGCAATTGTAATTATAAGTAATTGCAAATAAAAGTGAATAGTGACCCACCTTTAATAATTAATAAATAAAGTCTAGATTCTAGTTTGGTTGGCAACCGAAGTCACAGATTCGTATGGATATCTCTAAATCGAAGAGTTATTACATTCTGCCTCAATTTAGTTTCAATTGCATTCCAATCTTTTGTTAAATCTTGGAAATCAACTAGACTTAACAATATTTTTTGAACAAGCTTAACTAAAAGAAGCTGCTCTTTAAGCATAACCTATGCATCATTTCAGCTTAAGTTTGTATTCATGTAGCGTTGCCAGACGTCCCGGAATGACCGGTACAGTACCGGAATTGACCTATGAGTCCCGGCCGAAGGAAAGGATCATTCCTTAACATACAAATGTCCCGGAATGAAGGTTATCATACTTTTGGAGGTCTCATTATATATAATCAATGATTTAATCATTGTATATAAATTATCAAACGCTATGATTGAGAATACAGTATTTCAAATACTTTAAACTTTTAACTTTGAAGGAGGAACATTAGTTGTCAAAAGCTGTAACAAAATCGACTATAACAATCACTTATTTCTGCATTTCATCAAAAAAATTTTGCTCAATTTATAATTTTTCTAAATTTTATAATTTCAATTTTAAGTGCACAAACTTTTAACAGCTAATTATTTATCAAATCTGTCTTATATTATCGAAGCAGTTAAGGCTATTTCTTTTTGTAACGATTTCATTGAAAGCATCTTTAGTATAATGAAGAATATTTGGCAAATGATAGGAGTAGATTCAATGTTAATATGGCAAATGCGGCAATTTGTAAAAAATTAATTAATTTCAATATATTTATAGCAAATAAAAATCAATTAATTAGAACCTTAAAAACAAGAACATAACTTAGTAAAATACCAAAATATATTTCTCTGGAAAAAATAAAACTCCATTACGTCCTGTTGAAAAATGTTTGTCCCGGAATGTACGGGAATGTACGGGAATGTACAGGAATGTACAGGAATGTACGGGAATGTACCGAAATGTACCGGATAAAATTGAGGAATATGTTGAAATTTCAAGGAATTAAAATACTATATGGAACTACAGCTGCAAACCAGAGCAGTCACACTTCAGTAACTGTTAAATGAGAATAAATTTTCAACTAATATTTCATCAAAAAAAGGTTTCAATAGTTTTTATTATCGATGGAACAGATTCTTAACTATTTTGAATCGTTAATTATTTTTCAAAGCTATTTGAATATTCTGTCATTTTATGGCAAATCATTCATAAGCAGAGCTCGAAATTTTGTGGTGGTGTCAGATCTGAGAATAAGAATAACTAATTGAGAGAAATTCCTAAAACCTGTACCAAATATTTGGACAAAACTTGTAAACTGTATTGATTGTAAACACTGTGACCACTGTGAGGAGTGTAACCACTATAATCTTATCATAACTTACAGTAAGTAACTCTATGTTATCTAATGTAAGCCAAATTCAAAAAATACAATAATGTGCTTAGAGTGCAATAGACTTATGTTTATTAACCAATTGTCAAGTTCTTGTGAAGCTGTTGTGAAGCTAGAATATAGCCAACCATTATAGGGCCCACAATATCCATATAGAACTGGGTTCAAATCCAAAAATTTCTTGTCGAGTCGAGTATTCATTTCTGTTCTATCTCTATATTCGGTATTTATTTAAGAAAAAGTCATTTTAAAAATTTTCCAAAATTTACTATTGATTAGAATTAATTGAAACTTTAAAACTAAAAGTAAATGAACTAAACTTTTTGAAAAACACTTTTACAGTACTGTATGATTAGTGTTTTTCAAGTATGTATTAAAGCT
>JAQFZT010000223.1:0-32719 GCA_034696325.1 Camisiidae sp. | reverse complement strand
TATTGAATTAGTCTTCAAATGAAATGTTATCAAATCTAATCATTAGCAAGTTTTGTGAATACGGATACGGGAATGAATAATGAGTATTCTGTGTCTAAAACATGATTTTTGAAAACTTCTTGATATAGTTCGAGTTTGAATGGATTTGCATTAAATTTCGTTATTTATAATTTGATTTAATTAATCCTATTTTCCAATTTAAGCAATAATTAATAACTACTGTGATGTATAAACATATTTTTCAATCAAGTTCAGCAATAAGTTCAAGAATGATTGAATTTAGTTGAAACTTGATTTTTAAACATGCCTTAAAGCTTAATCAACTTGAAAAGCATACAAAAAAGAACTTTTTAATAATCTTAGTTCTTAAGTGAGATGTTTTCGTATCCAATTAAGTAAATTTATTCTATGTCTTCATTTACATCAATAGCTCTTCCGAAGCATGAGTTAAATTTTAAATTGATTTTCTCTCCGACCGAAATTCACTCAATGGTTTATTTAAATATTTCCCCCCTTAAACAGAAAACAGTGATAAATGACTTCTATACTCTCCCACTAAATTAAGAGATCATTTTTTAAACATAACTAATTCTAAACATTAATTGAAGGAAAATATAAGCATTTTCTTATTAATTAATTATCAAAGTTTACAAATTTTAAGAATAAAATAATTAAGATTTCAAACTAATACTTGAATAGTATGAATAGAGAGATAAATTAAATTTAAGTAAGAAAAGAATCAATAACTTTATGGTGACTCACTAGGATTGGAAAATTACGCGTAAAAATCTTTTGGGTGTAATATTACGTAAAAATCTGTAAAATACTGTAAAATAGTTGTAAAATTTATTTTATTACAAATTTTAAAACTCAACTAATTCTACATCACTAGCTTCTTCGGCATCACTACAGAGAATATCAACATGACATATTTGAACATGATTATTTTTAGATTGTAAATTAGTTTTAACAGTTAACAGTCGCTCTAGACGAGTATTCAAAAAAGTTTTCGATCTTTTGAGTAAATTCTACCGTGTGTTTAGAGAAAACACGTTGAACACATGCGCTCGATGCAGGAATTCCTAGAATACGAGTGACTATATTCGCAAACTTTTTATAACTTTTATAATTTTAATTCATTCCACCACTTTATACTTGAACTTATGTGCGTTTTCAAATCTTCTCCAATTCAAAATAACCCCAAGAAAACAAATAATGAGCTGAGATAATTGCATTTTTTACCATTATTTTCTAAAATATATTTTCTGTGAACACTTTTAAGTTTTGTTTTCCCCGTTTTTAAAAACTCCGTGTATTCTTAAGGACAATAAATTTGATCGATATATGGCGACACTGAGAATTTTACACCTAAAATGTAATATTACACACATTATGTGTAATATTACGCGTAATATTCTCGTAATTACACTATGCCCATCCCTATGACTGACGTGAGGAATGTAATCTTCTATATCTTTCTGACTTTTTCACAATTGTTTGTCTGAATGACTCAACTCTATGTCCTTTTGCTCTTGATCATCTTCATCAATAGGCAGGTCATTCAAATAGTGTTCAATCCATTGAATAGTTTTGTTGACCGCTTTAGACTTCAGAGAAATAACTTGATGATCACTTTGACCCAAGGCATCGATCATTGTTTTAATAACTTGAGACATTTTTGCAGCTTCGAGTCTGCACTCAAACACTACTCCGTCGTTGCTTTACGTTCTTGTCATCTTTTTTATCTTGTGTTAAATGAATTTTATTTTTGAATATTATATTAAGAATTAGATCTATTTTAATTCCATCATAAATGGCATATCTTTTTGTCTGAAGCTTTTGAGTTGTGATAACACATTCTAGAAGAATTCAGAAGGAGTTCATATTGTTGTAGAGTATTATTTATTTTCTTAAAATTTTCTTATTTTCTTATTGTCTTAAAAAATAATAGTTGTAATAATAATTAACTTCGATATTGAAACCACGATTACTAGTACTAGTAGTTTTTCTTATTTGTTTGAATGCAATATATTTGTAGTTCAAGTTTTATTTGATTGGATAATAACTCTGATTGATTGGGAGAAATCAATGAATAATTATCTCCTAATGCTATAACTTTTAGAATTGAAACTTTGAAAGTTTTATGTTCACAAAAAACAGCAATTTTGAAGATAAAGATTAATTATTGGCCTCTTTAAATCTGCTCAAATTGAAGAATCAAGATAATGAGATAGTTGTTGGCTTTCCTCAATTTTAATGTCACATTTGATTTATTAATTTATAAAGACAATGACAGTGTCAAAAATAAAAATGCTTTTCTCTCAGATACATAAAGTTAAATGTCTTGGGATTCCCATTTGGATATAACTTTAGTTCTTATTAATAATTTGTTTCGAAATTTCACATCATATGAAACTGATAACTAGAATAGTTGCCAAAAGTCAGTTTAATTGCTAGATTGTGTTTTAAAGCTCACCATTAAGAATATCCATATAAGGCCACCCACGCTATCAATAAAACTTGAGCTTAAATAGCTATCAAATTGATGGAAACGGCTTCAAAATATTGTATTAACTAATTTTAGATCAAAATTCTTCGTTTGTCTTTCGTTTTTTAATCTGTATAAATGTGTTAAATAGATAATATTTTTTTGATGCAATTTTGAGATTTTTAATTTTCTCAAAAAAACATCAAATTTATGTGACAGACAATTGATGTAACACTTCGTATTTAATTAAAAGAGCTGTAATTTAATTAAAAAAGCTGTAATTTATAGTCCAACGAAAAAAGCAGAATTTCAAGCGTTAAACTGATGCGGATCTTCTTGACATCTGCTTCCGTTGAATCGTAACTTTTTTGTTTCTTTAAAAATTGCGTTTTTAGGCCCAAAATTTTGTTTAAACGGATTTCTCTTCTTTTCAAAAGCATTAATTTATTTGCCACTGAATGGTGATTATAGGATACACATAGAAATAGTTCGATATACCCTCATATATAGTCTTGTTTCTATTTAGGTTCTCATCCTATGATAAGTTATCGCCTAAATTTATGACTAAGTGTACGGATTGATATCAAATAAAATTTATATGAAAGTCTAACTCTCGATCAAATTAATAGTACCGACCATTCCTTGTATTGCATTCATTAATCAGTTAAAGTGGGCATAAATAGAAGCAATTAAATTGAATAAATTGTATAAAAAATTCACAAATTTCCAGTTGAATCATTAGTGAAACATGAGAGAAAGTTAGGATGAAATTTAATCATCACTGTTATTATTAATGACATATTTGCGAGATATAGAAACCTATAAAAAAGTCATAAAATGGAGCTTAACTTATTTCCTCATTAAATCATTATTTCACAATTTTTGAACCCATAATAATCAATATATTTTGACATTATATCTAAAGCTAAGATCACAAAAAGACTGCAAAGTCAAGAAGATAAGAAAGATTATACATAAAAGTGATTTAAAAAAAACATATTTTCACGCGATGTAACAATTGGCCAAAAATACCTGTACTTATTTAAGAAAAGCGGCAAAAGCTTTATCTTTTGGGAAACCCGAAAATTCTTATTGAGTCTCATTTTGTTGCCTTATATGTCGGCCTCCCATGTCGTGCCCACAGAAGTCGGCGTAATTTGGAATCTTTGATTCAGATTTTACGCTATGTAGTGATACACTAGTAAAAAGGCGGAACTGGTATTAATATCGGCGTGTAATCAACTCAAGGGGTGCATTAATTCAATTGTAGCGCACTATTATTTCACGATTGAGTAACTTTACTATTTTTTCTTTGGCTCCTCTTTTTGTGAGAGATGCGACACTTTTTGTCTTGTGGTGGTCTCACCTAAACTCGCTTCGGTCCGCCTTAAAGGGAACGAATTTTCCCATCGAAACAGATAGAAAGTATAGTTTTACACTACACTCTATTACAGACTAAATATAATAATGAGGATCTATATTGTAGTAATCCATTCATGCACAACATTCACTAGTTTTCGGTGCAATATTTTGCACTCTTCTCAATAAAAACTGTCATAAGACAACTCTTATAATTGAAAAGCGTTCTGTGCTATACATATCTACTCTATAAATATATATCTTCTGGAAGGAACAGCTTTTTTGTCAATGTCGGCGCTCATCAATCGGCGGCTAACACTCGGGTATATTTACTACTTTGCAAAAGCTTTAAGCTTTGAGGTGAATAAAGTTATTAAGATATAGTCACTACGGGTTTAGCCATGTCTGGAGGTCTGACCACCAAAGTTTTGTTTCAAGTATTCGATGCTGATCTTAATTAGGATAACATATTGAGCTAAAGTTACCTAATTGTTCAATAATTACTGGATTTACTTTCATTTTCAGTCTTAATTAAACTTAATGTCTCAATAATTAAGTCTCAATATTCAAGAAAAGAGTCTGAAAGTGAAAAATATACTCAAATTATGACAGCAATCAAAGATTGCCAATCATTATGATTAGTGTTTATTCCTTTAGAACAAAAGATAAGAAAAAATTCTTTCTGGAGATCATAAAACTTTATTTTCCATTAGTTTGTTATAGACTTGATTTAAATGTACGATTAAAACAGAGCCTAAAAAGATTTGAATGTTTACTCAGTTTGATTTGTACTGATAAGAGAAGTGCAACCAAATTAACTATTGTGTAAACTTTAGGTGAATCACTTCTATTCAACTATAAATCTTTGTTATAAATCGGATTCCATTCTATGTCAATCACTCATTCAAACAATTAACTCGTTCTGTAATATCTATTAAGTTTATGTTAATCTCTATTTTCAATTTTCAAGTCATAAATCACTTTATTTGCGCTTCAAAATGAATGAATGAACTCTTTTTCTTCTCTTTTTTCAATTGATAGTGAGAATGATTGAGTCTTTAATCATAACTATTTACAAGAAGTTGAATGAAAGATAAATATTAGAAAAATCTAGAATATATCAAAACTTAATATACAATCACATAAAGCTATCATAAAATTCTTAAACTCAGATTTTGATTAAATATTAAAAATAGAAGACAAATAATAATAAGTCTATTTAAAATATTAGTCATTTTAATATTGACTGAATCAATACCGGGCATAAAAATGATTATTATAAATAAAAACAAGAATTACTTGAAAAATAAAACATGAGAAGTATTTATAAATAAAAAGAAATTGAGAAATAACGTCAATCTTTAGTAAAATCCTTAAGAAGAGTAGCCCTGCGTTTCTCTGCGATATCCATTTGATTTTGAAGATCTCCGCGATCGGTGGTCTCGGCCCGTTCTACTTTCCAGGAGAGGTTCTCGATCTCTGCCTCGAGCTGTGACTGTTGATACTCAAAGAGAGCCTTTCTGGGTCCGGCTTCCATGAAATAGGCATAAGGATAGGTGTACTGCAAAGTATACCTGCATTTAGCGAGAAGAGTGGCTGCGTCTAAGAGATACTGCCAGTCAATCCAAGTGCCCTTATTCTCCATCACCTTCTCATAGATTCGTTGTTTGATTCGTTGGAGAGTTTGTTCCTCGAGCTTCAGACTTCGGGCGTGATTATCCCATCGCTCATAATAGAACAGATACTTCTTAAGCGCTTCTCGAGCCTGAGCGTGAGCTGACTCGTTAACTATATTAGGATTCTCTTTATAACGACTACATTCGTAATACTCAGAGCCGTGAGATTTCCAGTCCAATAAACACATCCAACAAAAGTCATGTTTACAGCTATAGCATTGCATATGATTACAGCCGCCATTCTTTTCAATACAAATATGACATTTAGGACAGTCTTTAGTATGCGCTGAGATATAATTAGCTGTTTCTGAATCGTCTTCACATTTAGTTAACCATAACTTAATAGTTTGACAATGAGTGGGCGCGTGATAGTCAGCCCCACATTTGAAACAATAACAACTCTTACAGTGCTTACAAATGACTCGCTTAGCATTGGGTTCTTTAGCTCTTATAATGATATTGCAGTTGACGCCAACGCAGTACCGAAGTCTTGGATGAGAATTTACGTAATCTCTGAACGCGAACTGTTGATACTTATCTCGTAATAATGACTTTGTTGTCAATAAGTTCAACGCAAAATCTTCGGGAACAAGAATATGACACCCGATTGCCATGCATTCGATATTAGTTGTGATTCCATTCAAGATATGGACCTCTAAATGATTAGACCAACACTCACGACAATATGAATGACCACAAGACAGACATTTGTGATACTCTGCGGGACAGCTCTGATAACAGACATTACACAGAATAAAACTGACTCGAGATCTCAATCCACTCGAAGACGACAGGGATTGACAGCTTTGAGACAATTGCGAGACTGTTTTACTTGAAGACGGAATCAATTGTTGAGAATCATTACTTGATTGTTGTGTTTGTGTTGTGTTAATACGTATTGAAGGTTTGATTCTCTTCTCCTGTAATAGTTTTGTACAATCGTTTCTATATCGATGTATGACTTGATCCACATTCCAGTCCATTGTGAAGAGCATTAGTTTAGCCAAAGAAGGACTCACTTGGATATTACCACAGACTTGTTCAACAGTTTCATTGAAATATCGCTCAATTTCTTCTATATTAAGACATTCGTATTCAAAAAACTCAGGATCTCTTTTAAGGTCAAAATTATCCATATCTTCGTCTTCATTATCGTCATGAGTGGCGTAATAATCATCGAAACAGTCCTCGTCTTCACTATAGATATCGTCATCCATTTCACTATTATTTGCAGACATTTCTCACAAAATCACTGATTTTTCATTAAATTCTAATAAATTATTAAATATTTTATAATAAATAGTTTTTGAACTAATAATTGACTGTAATATAACGTAACTTAAAATATAAATACGATTACTCTTTGTTTAGTTTATCGCCATTTTCTGAAAAACAAAAACAACTGAACACATGATTTTGAGTTCACGTTTGACTTTGAGTTAGTGTTGATCTCATAACTCAATGTTGTTTTACTACTTCTTTCATCCGTCAGGGATTTTCCCTCTTATATAAGCCCCTAAAACGTCTCTATCTCTATCTCTATACAACTTGAGCGCAAAGTTCTGCTAATTATAGTTCACATTCAATGTCAACAAACGCTACTGTTTATGATCCCATGACTGCAAAATACTCATCTTATGCTAATTTTCTTATGAAATACTTATGATATAATCAAAACTTTATGAGTCAATGAATCGATTGATTGAGAAATAAGCTGAAAATGATTGCAATAATCAGATTAATTAAAGCTGAAGAACTTTTTGATAAACTTTAAACCGGAGAAGTTTTAGCATAAGATTAAGTGATCGCTTGCAGAGAGGCTTAAGTTGACTGAAAGCTAACATTAGACACAAATTGATAAGCCTTTAAACTTGAAAAAGCATTTAATTTCTTATACATCTTATGACACATTGAAAAAGAAAGTAAAATAAGTTCAAAGTTCTAAATCTGATAACTATTAAGTTGAAGCAAATAATATGTTCTGCAAAATCATGTAAAGATAATCATATTATTTGACAGAAAGCTTATAATTTATTCTAATTGAGAGAAACTTGATTTGGGTCTGTTTCCCATCAGAACATAACATAAGTCTAATGAAAGTAAACTTAAAGTTATATAATAAATGCGGACACCGTTATAGCCATTCAATTAGATAGAAGACTATAATAAGTGGTAATGTGTGACAATGCTGTGCATGTAATGAGTGGAATAGAGTGGCATAACATCCTCTTGACCATCGATGTCGTCCTTGACCCCCCAAAAGAGCTTCCTTTCCCACGCCCCACACTGTGAACCCCCTCTAAGCGTGAGAATTTTTCTCTCTCATCGCTCTTTCGGTTTTAAATTCTTATACTTTCATACATACGTGAAACTATTCTACGTAATACTTTTGATAACAACTATTTTAATCGATAAATAATATATCATTTCACGAATCATAATATAGTCATGTTTTTAAATTTGGCCCAAGAGTTGAATTTTTTTTCTTATTAAAATCACGTTTACTAACAATTAGTGCTACTGTTATTCGAAATGATGATTGATCTGCAGGAATATTAATGGACTGCAATGTATTGTAGCTCTATTTAAATAGTGTAAACTAAGAGGCAATAGAAGGCATTCCAACGCATCCAATGTTAGGTTGGAGTGATAATCGCCCGAAAGCGAAAAGCGCAAAACTCTTTTCCACCCCTCCGGGTTTGCTCTGTTAGATACCGAAACACATATTTCAAGATAGCGAAACACAACCACTCAGTCATGATAACAGTGAGAGAGACCACTACTCGAATTTTTAAAAAGCTCTTCTCAACCAAGTTCTTGATTCGGTCTTTCAAAAGAGGACCTCTTTTTCTCAAATCATTTCATGTGAACCGATCTCTCAAAGATGCGGTTTCACTTCTTTCTTAATAGTGTTGTGATTTTGTAATCATTTTCATATCAGTTTTAAAGACGAGAGTAATTCAAAAAAGCTTAAGAGTCACATAAATAAATTTTTGCTTATTAATTATGTTCTCCTTATCATTAAATGTTGTTTATTTAGTTTCTCACGCTATTTAATGTTCACTCCTTATTGTTGATTGTTTTCAGTTCGTGATCATCTTTCAAACCAAATATCATTTATTGAACTTAAGCCAAAGCAATAGTTTGTTTGAATTTTTCAATCGTATATTTTTTATTCATACTTCAAAACTTTCAAAACTAATTTTCTTAATTGAATTTTTGTGTTATACTTCAATTTTATCTTAATTGTGATAAGAAATTGAAAAATTACTATTTTTCAGCTATTTTAATGTCAAGTAAGTTCTTATCTATTATTTATCTTATAATTATCTATATTTTAATATTTAGTATACATTTTGACAATTAATGGCTTTAGAAAAATATATGTTAAAAAAATATCTCATGACTAATAGCATGAGAAACTCTAGCGAAAAAAAATTCATAAACCAGTTAACTATGAAAAAGGAATTAATTTATGCATAAGTAGAACATTGAGATTTAATATAAAGATTATAATTTGCTTTTAGTAATTGATTGATTTTCCTCACAACTAATTTTATTGAGAAAGAAAAGCAATATAAAGAGCATTATAAACTTTACAAACTTAATGTTCTGTTTATTAAACATAATAAAAATTGATGAGAACAGGAATACTTGTAAAAATCTTATACAATTTGAATGAAAAAGTTTTAATTAATATGTATTTAGGGTCAAGTTATTTATGTAGCGATTATTGAGGATTTTTTACTTAATTAAAAGTTCACTTGATTTTAATTGCTTTATAACTTAAACTTAATATAAAGAAAGGATAATATAAAAAGATGGGAATGAAGACTAGAGATGGCAGTAATATAAGTGAAACTCGCAATGAATACCAATCATTGTTTATTATATGAATGGAAGTGAAATATTTGTACAAACGGGCGATCTTTGAATAGACAGATGTTTTTTAAGTTCTCCTTCACTACCATTTATGTGTATTTTATATATCAAAACAATAAATTAATTTTCAATTTTCATTAATAATCAATTAACTATAGATATAAATAAATCAAAATATATAATGAAATAAACATTTCTCAAAACTATTACTATTTTATTCATCAATTTATAAGAAATTCATAAATATTTGAATTTTTGAACAAATAATATGTAAAACTTTTTGTGTTTGATCTATAAAATTGTCGTAAGTTTTTAACTATGAAAATGAAAATTATGTTTTGATTGATTGAAACTAATAGTTATTGAATTGTTTGTATTGATAAAGGGTTCACAATATGGTTATTCTGGTGTTTTTGACGATTCTGGTCACGCATTACAGCCGTCTCTCGCGTACCACTGCGTGAGTCCAGTGACCGGACCTCACAATCATTACCACAATCAGACTCCGAGTCCAACAATTGCTGATCAACACTACGCTATGAGAGTATGTCTTTCTCTCTATCTTATAATCAATTGCTCACGAGTTGACCATTCCTTTCATTTTTTAAATAAACCTCACTTTAAGCGTTACATAAACTTCAGGTTTTTCTTAATTGCTTTCAATTTAGCATTTATTCAATTGAAACCAATTTTTTTCTTTAAATGTCAACTAATTTGTGAATTAAGGAAACTTTTTTATTTTCTCATAGTTTAACTCCAAAGTTATGATTAGTATAAAAATAATATGAATTAAAATCACTTCCTTATGATTTATTTTAAACTACTTTTACAAACAATTGAATTTTGTTTTATCGCTTAAATAAACATAAAAATTAGAAGAAATTAAAACAAAATCCTTTTATTGACGCTTTGATTTGTGGAAATTTGTATTTTAAGTGAAAAAATTTGATTAAACACGATCTTCATATAACATATAATTTATTGCAATTGAAGAGGTCGTAACTGTTAAACTGTATCAACTCGTGAGAAGTTGACCCAAAACTAGTTTTTATTGCTCTCTTAATTGATCATTAATTTAATATTTTTCTCTTACCATTTCTTACCATTTAATAAAATGTTAGACACTTGATAGTAGCTTACAATCATCTCCAATGCAACTCCAACAACAACCACAACAGCAATCACACCATCATTTGAATGGTGATCACGTAAATCAAATGATGAATAATTCAGGGAATGCACAGCTAAGTGTCAACACTCGTGGACACCATCAGACGCGATCTTTCGCTGATGGACACCATCCCATGGACTTGTCTTCACCTCAGCCTCAACTTTATGATCACATGAATCACAGACAAAGCCATCATTTCCGAAACCATAACCACGAAGGTATGTAACAGTTGAAAGACTATTTTTCGGTTAATTTAATTACTTTCGTTGACACGAAATTAGGTTTTTATATATTACGCAAAACATAAATCGGTAACTCTCTCACGATAGCGCATAAGTTTTATTACAACTAATTTGTCTCTAAATATCAATTAAAAATATAATTTCTTGAGAATAATTCGATTAAACCAACACGATATCTATTATAATAGTAAATAATTAACGTTTTCCTTCAAGCATTCAATCAATTTTCTAATTAAGATAACAAAAATTCAATCGTAAATGCACTAAAAAAAATATGGAAAATATCTAAGAATATAATATAACTTTTTCAATATGAATGATTTCGCCGATTGTTGTCAACGGCTTTAATAGATATTTTGGTAATTTTGTTAAGTATATGAAAAAGTGTGGTTTAATTTTGAAGTTACATTTCTTTGATAGCGTGCGTCGATATTTGCTGAGTGAGGCCTAAAGATTGTGAGATTAGCACTCAATAACATGAGCCTTATTTTAGTTATCAAGATGTTCTCAATTAATTATAATGTAGACTCTTTTTCATTACCTCAAACAACTATATCCGTGAATTCATTTTCATTAAGATTAAGCAATAACTGGTTCAACAAAAACTATAAGATATCTAATGCATACAGAAGTATATCAATAATATTTCTCTTATTTATGTACATAAATACTACTGATTCCCGGCAAATGACAAAATTATTGATTTTAAGCTTTGTGGTTCATTTTGGCCCCGAAACAAGTGTATTATAAGCGGTATATGAGTTGCTGGTGAGTTATAAGCCGGTGGGAAACTTTTCTTGTGACACAGGTGTTCGGTGATAATTAATGGCAGGCAAAGGCGAATGCAGTGCTCCAGACCTTATATACCGAGTTTGCCTCGTTTCAGATCAGCATTCAATGCCTTTTTATTCGGTTCCCAATTTTCAGTGAATTTTCTCTCTTTCTATTCTTGCGAATAGTTTTTCACTTCATTTAAACAATAAGGAGTGATGAGAAAAAAGCAAACATTCTTTTCTCTATGAATATTCATAAGTTTCAAGTTTTTCTCCCAAATCAAAGTTTTTTGAAAGTGTGGATCGAAATCACATTTCTGTACATATTCTTGGGTTGAAGTATATATTCTTTCAACTAAAGAATTCTTCCTTCTATTGATAAAATGGCACATAATTATGAATATTCTTCATATGAAGACCAATGTATACCAAACTTATCTCAATTATCACCAGCAGTACCACTATTTACTGATCCAGCAGTATATCATCTGACATCATATGGTGTTTCGCCAAACTTTAACATGAATGGTAAGCAATAAATGGAAAGCAAACTCCAAATAAGAGTTGAGAGAGAAAGTAGTGTTTAATTGTTTAAATATGTTTTGTGTCTGAACGTATGGCAATGTGTAAAATTGATTCTATGGAATCCACACATAAGGTCTTTTCGTTTTGAATGATCAGATGATGCAATGATTCCCACTGGTATTTCTTCATCTGCCTCTTTCTGTTGGACACTATGTTTTCTTTCTCACCGGTGAGAATTACCGACTGAGGCGATCGTGTGTTCAATTGATGCAAAAAATTCAGATCAACACCAACAGTAGCTCTTTTCATAATGTCTTTTATTGAGTGTGTATTTATATTTTCACATAAATTCCTGTGCTCTTCCTATACCTCAAATTTTATTACCGGTTTTAAGTTAAGAATAGTGTTTAGAAGTATTAACTGTAGAGATATTCTTGTGGGAAATTCATCGGCTGTATGTTTTTAGTCGAAAGTACTATTTTCTTAATATAGTTACTACTTTTTATACAAATCATTCGGAATGCCTAATGATGGGAATAAACAGAATTCATTGTTCTAGACATGTGCCTATTTCTACTTTAATCTTTATTTTATTATAGTTTCATATTTTGATAATCATTATATTTATAGACTATCTGTGATTAACATCAAATATTTATAATAATGTACTTGAAATTTTTAATTTATTTTTCTCTTCAATGAAAGTCACAATTTGGTTCATTGTCTTATATATTGTTTGATAGCTAATGATACAGAATAGCTCATCCTTTTGAGCTTCTCCATCAGCTTTCGATTCAAGATTTCAATTCTATTCTATTAGTATAGATAAACTCATTTTATTTATTTAAATCAACTGTATTTTAATCTTAAAATCACAATTCTGTAGAAAAACTTACATTTTTGTGTAGGAATTGGGAGCTCAATATAGTGAGCTTTAGCTTCAGCTAAACTCAAGCTCAGAACCGAGCTTTACATTTTGCACATCATTCCTATTCATACCTTTCCTTTATTAGAAGCTTGTTATTAGTTGTTATTTCAGTTTCACTTTAATTTGTTTTTGTTAATTAAAAATATTTTTCATCAATTGATGATTATTGTTACTAAATATAGTTTTTCATTTTGTTTATATCCAATTGAAATTTGAAATCATTAATCAATTGAAACTAATTTTAGTCAAGAATTTAGCTCAAAATGATTTCATAATTAAATGAAACGAATCTGAAGTTAATAAGTGTAAAAACTTTGTCTCAATAGATTCTCAGACCGACCGAAGTTGAGATTCATTTTGCAAATGGATTCCTAGGTTTTAGCTTTCCTTAAAATAAGTTTATAAGACTTCGCATGAAAAGTATTTTCGTGTTTACTAATGATTACGAATAACTCAGAAACTGTAACATTGAGTGCATTTTTACGACGCGATTGAAAACCTATGGATTGATTCGCGAAATGAATCTAAACTATAAAAATGATGTTAAACTTGATATTTAATTATCTGTTCAATAATAATGATCGCACATTAAAATTTGATTACTATTTTAAACCATTTTTGAGCAAAAACATTCGAAGAAACCAATAATTCTTTTACTAATTACGTAACATGTATTTCAAATTTCAATTTCCTCTTAATATCAATGTTTTTGTGACTGATATCGTTTCGATCTAACAATAAGGTTAGAGATAAATCATTTAAAATCACTTTTATTCTAAACTTTCTTTTTAATTTCTGGGCAATAAATTATATTATAAGACCTTAATTTTCTTGAAATCTGTTTCAAATTTTTAAAACCAACTCAAACCTCAGTCACGCAATACTCTATCTTCACGTTATTTTCATGATTTCGTTCAACTAATAAACTATTCAATTGAAATCATGATTAAACATAATTTACAAACTAATATCTTATAAATGTGTTTAATTGACACATTTTAATCATTTCAAATACAAAATAATTATCTTTCTTAAAATTCATTCAAATGAAATTCCAACTCAAAGTTTGTCAAGAACTTTATTTTCATTTTTCTTTCTAATCGGGTTATTATTATTTCTTTTGGATTGAACTCTAAAACAGAAAATTTATTTGTAAAAAGTTTATTCACGAGTTGTTCTATTCAGTTATGAATTTTAATTGAAGAAAAATGACAATTAATTTAAGCTAAACTTTGAAGATATTTAGTTTTGTTTGAGTATTGATTATGATTTAAGTATTTTTGTCTATATGTGATTCATATGAATTGAAAGTGAAATAATACCTATAAATATGAATTATTTATTTGATAAACTAAAGCTTTATATAATGAAGTGTCAAAGTATTCAATCCGAACTGATCTTTAATCGATGTAAGTTCTCAAAGAAGAGCCTTTATAAATGAATATTTTAACCAAATATCAAATAATTCAAAGGTTTCACATTAAATTCATAATCAAATATGTTTATTATCTTCGCTTTTATTGATTTCTATAAGCACTTGATTTTCTATCAATTTTGATGATACAGATCTGGATAAATTGAAACTTTATATGAAAAACACGATTTCTTTCATCAAATTTTCGTGTCTTTTGTTCGAAACTTGTATTGAAATTACTACCAATCAATACTCTATGATTCACTTGTAATAAATGAAAAATAGATTGAATTCTATTGATATGAAAGACAAATGTTGAGAAATATAGAGCCGAAACTGAAAGAACTAATTAAACGAAAGCATCTGTCAGTTAGTTTGTTCATCTATTCACCATAAATTATGCGTGACTCAAAAGATGAAGTGTTTCAATTGCAAAATAATAGCCTAAACAATTTTTGGTATGGGCTTAATTCCCTGTTTGGAGACCGCATTGCATATACAGGTGCACTATTTCTTGCAATTGTTCCATTCACTCATTCACTTGTAATTCATATCCGATCTATTCTACAAACTTTTGTTGCCTATAAAAGTCATCTCATTTTGTTCAAACTCATTTGTCTTCCAAATAGACATCTCAAGTCGATCATGATTTGAGAACTTTTCATGAATACCCTGAAAGAGCATATCTTCTGAATTTGTTACGTATCGTTAATTACAACTGAATTGATTTTAAATTTTGAAATAGTTATTCTGCGAACTGGGGTTCGAACGAAATTATTGGTTATGCTTTTAATTTGAGATACAGTTCACTCAATAATACAGTGTATGACCTTTTCGCAGCTGTAATAGTTGTTTTCTATATGAATACAATAGGATATTGTGTTATTCCGCCGCCAGCTTTGAGAGGATGGGGAGAAAGTTTAGTTTGGAAAAAAAATTCAATCTCTATTCAACTATAGATTGCACTTTCACTTTACTGATGACATGAAACATGTGTGGGCTGTGTTTGGTGATGATGTTTGCTCACAAATTATTTCCTTCCTATATTATGACCTTTTCTAGCATTGATTTGGATTCATTCACGCATCTTATCATTTATGATTTATTAGTAGCTCATATTTAGCTTAAGTTTTATTGGAATTTCTGTTTCAGGTCGTAGAGTAATGTTTTGTCAATGAGTGATAAATATTTTTTGCTATCTTATAGTTATTTTATTTTACTTATTAAACTAAACACATTTGCCAATAAGGGCTGAACGACCAATGAATCTTCGCTATACGTACTCTTTTCAATATAATGCGCAATTTTGCCTAAATTTTATTGTCAACAGAGATTTCAAATGTATTAAATCGTCACATCATAGTTCTCAAGTTTTTTTTAACAATCGTTTGCTCACAAGACAAATATTTTGCAATTTATTTTAATAATTAAAACTTGAAATGTTGATTTCTATCTGAATGAGATGTACTCAAGTATAGTTTGTATCTAATGTTAAGTTTTTATATGGCATTGCATTCATGTAATGCACTTTATCGTATAGATAGGTTTTCTGTATCGTGAGAATAGTACACCTGTCTTGGCTCTAAATTTCCTTCTTGTCGAGAATTATTGAGTTTGATAGAGACAGCGAGTGAGCCCTATATACTAGTCAATACTGAGAGGCCTTTAAGTATCGCTTTTTTGTTGCAACGACACGATAGCGTAAAAGGAAAAAGGCTTCACTTTTTTAGTTCATTCAAGCTTACAATCATTTGCCATATGGATTGTCCACATTCTCACTTCACTAATAAATGAAATTCAATATAATATTGTACTCTTGATTCGTTTCGCAATTCTATAACCAATTCTTACGGACCCATTAATGTTAGTTTTGAGCTTTCATTCCGACCCTTCTTGTTGTTCACTCATTGTTATGATTTTTGATGACATATTCATTGAAAATTTTTCACTTTTATTCGTGAGGTTTTTATGATGAATACTAAAGTATGATTTAAAAATAGTTGAAAACTATATTGATTTACCCGTATATGCAGTATATTTTTATTCATTCATTTATAAGTTATAATTTGGTAATGTTTTCGCTTTAATGTCAGAAGATTTTCTCCGAACACGAAAGCAATTTCTAGCATAAAAGCTTTGAGTATTGATTGACAATCACTAAATTTAATGGAAGCGCACTTAAGAGCTGATGTTCTCTTTCTTTTTGTTTGACGAATTGGGCTGAAAAGAGTATTATGTGACATATGTTCCTATTGTTAACTTTAAACTTTGATTTGTCAAAGTTTGTAAACATAATACAAAGTAATAGATTGCTTCAAAGGATAACAACAACTTTTAACTCGTTTATTTCTTCACTGATTTGTAAACTTCTAAATCTTATTCGCTTTGAAATCAATTAATTTCGAAGGATTTTCAATCAAAGTTTATAATCTCATATCGATATAAAAGAGTATAGAAAAAGAGTGTTGCCGTATGTTTTGCAAGTGAGAGCTATTTAAGGGGTTTAAATGTATAGACACAATTCAAACATTGAAGTAATTGAAAACTTGAGTCCACATTTCAACCCTCTGTTTACTATTGCTTCTGAAATCCAGTAATGAATTAGTGATTGTTTATTGTTAGTCATAACTGACTGATTATTAATAGTAATTGAAATATCCATAACTTTGCTTGACTTGAGTGCCGTTAAGGTATTTATTTTGCAAATGAGGCTAATGTAAGAAATCATCATTCAATATGTTTGTCTTGTGCTTATCATATATTTTTAGAAAACGTCATTTACAACAATACTAAATTTGACCATCACTTTGAGTTTAGCCTACAGTCAGTTTTAGACTTTAAAACACTTCCGTCTTATTCTCAGTTCATTACCATTTATTACTTGGAAATTTGCAATATTTTTAGTATATTTTAGTACAAAACTTATGTCTAAAAACAATTAAATAAATTGATAGATAAAGCATCACGAGATCAATCACAACACTCATTGGTAACTCTGAATTCGGCTGGTCTGGGATTAATGGTTCCGCCTCAAGGCCACGCACCACCCAGTCCTCTGCCAACACCTTCACCACCGATTGATGATCGACATCGAGGAAGAAGAAACGATCAAAGGCTAACTCGTGAAGCAATGAGAAAGTATATCAGAGAAAAGGATGACTTGAAAATAATAATACTTCACGCAAAAGTGGCACAAAAATCGTATGGCAATGAAAAACGATTCTTCTGTCCGCCGCCGTGTATATACTTGTTGGGCGACGGATGGGCTAAAAGACAAGAACAAATGATTCGCGACGGAGAGTCAGAACAGGGAGCGAACTTATGTGCCTTCATTGGGATCGGCAATTCTGACCAAGAGATGCAACAATTGGATTTTAGTGGCAAAGTATGTCCCTCTGTAAGCAATTTTTTTTTCATTATTTTATGTCTTTTCACTTCAAATATTTCGTTTTAGTTTCCGAGTCGTTTTCATTCAATTAATCACTTCTGATTCTAATTCTGATATAAATTTTCTGCTTTTTGTTTCTCATAATTTCCTCTTTAATTTTGTTTTTTTTTAAATAATTATAGCATTTAAAAGAATTATTTCAAACTAGAATTAGTAACGCCTGAATCACACAATTATTTTTACTTTTCTCATACAATACCTCACATTAATTAAGATCTTAGTTATGATTATTTAGTAATATTTTGTTTATTAAGTTAATTAACATAATAGTAGTCTTATAGTGAAAACAAGTCTGAGATTAATCACAATTAAATCTATTAAAATCTTGTATTTTGAATCTATAAAACATTTAATGTTTTAAAATTTCAGTCTTTTTTGGAAATCAAGTTTTATAATCGATTTCTTATTTTTGACCAAATATTTCAGAATTATTGCGCCGCAAAAACCTTATATATTAGTGACTCAGATAAGAGAAAACATTTTATGCTATCAGTTAAGATGTTTTATGGCAATGGAGAAGATATTGGCGTGTTTTTCAGCAGAAGAATCAAAGTTATCTCAAAGCCATCCAAAAAGAAGCAGTCTCTGAAAAATGCCGATCGTATGTCTCGAAGCAATTGAAGACTTAATTGGTTGAAACTTGGAATAAAAATTAATTACTTTCTCATTACTTTACAGTTTGCATCGCGTCGGGAACGAAAGTTGCACTTTTTAATCGTTTGAGATCTCAAACAGTTAGTACGAGATATTTACATGTAGAGAACGGCAATTTTCATGCCAGTTCTACTCAATGGGGAGCCTTTACTATTCATTTATGTAAGAATAAAAGACAATGGAAGATGTTTTTACCTAATTATAATGATTAAATGATCGTTAATATAATTTTAGTGGATGAAAATGAATCTGAATCAGAGGAGTTTACCGTGAGAGACGGTTACATCCACTACGGCTCTACTGTTAAGCTGGTTTGCTCTGTAACTGGAATGGCTCTTCCAAGACTGGTGAGAACATTTCTACTATTATCACAACTCAACTATCGTTTAGTTTTAAATACTCATTACTTCAATTACTCAATCAAACTTCAATTAATTGGCTGAAGTCCAGGCTTTTTCTTTCCGTCATTTTATTATGTTTCATGAGTGCCTCACATTACATTAAGTCTTTGTTTAGTTCACAATCCAATCAAAAGATAGTCTCTTAGACTCGTATCTTCTGTTGTAAGATTGGCTCAGATCAGACTTTCTCATAACTAAATTTTAATGTATTCCTAATAGCTATTCATTCATCTCTCGTATTGTATTTTATGCAACTTTTATCTTTAAGCTATGACTTAATGTATAAATAATTATTATTTGATGAAAAACAATAGATAAACTGATAGTCAGTCACGAAACAGAATTCATAATTGATATTAATATTCAAAACCTTGTGCTTCGATAGAGTTAAAAAAACTTAATTAATTAGAATTAAAGTAAGTTTAGTACTGATGTATTGTTTAGGAAAAGTTTCGAAAGTTTGACTTTGAAAAACTGAATAATATTTTGAAGTGGAAAATTGACACCTTTTCATGAGAATGAAGTTATTGATTAGTATTGAAAATGATTTGAAAAAATTGAGCAATTGATAAATGATTGAATAGAAGTGATTAATAAAAATGCTATTTTTTGAATAACATAACAAAATAACAATTTTGAAAATTAATGAAAAAATAACAAAATGAATATTTTTACAGATAATCCGTAAAGTAGACAAACAGACAGCACTATTAGACGCAGACGATCCTGTGTCACAACTCCACAAATGTGCCTTTTATATGAAAGATACGGAACGCATGTACTTATGTTTATCTCAAGAACGTATAATTCAATTTCAAGCGACGCCTTGTCCTAAAGAGCCCAACAAAGAGATGATCAATGACGGCGCCTCTTGGACTATCATCAGCACTGATAAAGCAGAATATACTTTCTATGAAGGCATGGGTCCCATTCACTCACCGGTGACACCTGTGCCTGTGGTTCACAGTTTGAATTTGAACGGTGGCGGAGATGTGGCGATGTTGGAGCTGACCGGTGAAAACTTGACCCCTGTCTTGAAGGTCTGGTTCGGAGACGTTGAGGCAGAGACTATGTACAGGTCAGTCATCTTCGGTTCTTTTTATCTTAATATTATTTCTCAAATTTATCATTTTTATTATTTAGATGTCAAGAGAGTATGTTATGTGTTGTGCCCGATATATCGGCATTTCGTGAGGGCTGGCAATGGGTCCGACAGCCCACACAAGTTCAAGTATCACTAGTGAGAAGTGATGGTGTTATTTATGCGACTGGACTCACATTCACTTACACACCAGAACCTGGACCTCGACCTCATTGTCCACCAGTAGAAGACGTGTTAAGACCAGGACTGAATCAGTCTCAAGGTCTGCATCCACACCATATTCATCCACATCTCCCTTCATTAAGTCATCATCTATTACAAGCTGATCATCACAATAATCATTCGATGTCTCACAATCTTGGAATTGTCAATCAAGGCATGAGTCCTTATGTGCAACAACACCATCAGTCGGCGCTCTGAATTCAACAACGCATTTGTTTCTCTTTGATTTATCTTATTTTGAAAGATGCCTGTGATATGAATTTCAAGTTTTACAAAGAAAATAATTTTTCAAACATAACCTCAAAACACAAGTCTCTAAGAAGTGGTTAATGGACAAGAACTTGAGATTTAGATTTAAATATATATAAGTTATATATATTATTATATATATAAGTGATGGTTATATCTTATAAGAAGAAAACAATTATTTCATCGGTGATGGTTGTGGTTATTCTTTTCAGGGATCTTATGATCTTTTGTACATTTTGTGTATTCAACTTTTTAGAGACTGACTATTACTTTGATGTTGAATTCAGTTTTATATAATATGCAAAATTACAACTCAATTACATTATAATTAACTTTTACTGGAAATTAATGAAAATTAAATAAATCGAAGTTTTACATAATGTATACTTTGATTTTCTTCTTCATTTAAATTCATTTAATCTTTTATTTTCAAAAATATCACTTTCTGTTAACGATTTATCGATCAATTCTGGGGTTTTTACAAACGTTTTAGTTATAGAAGTGATTAATGATAAAGATTTGATAGACTTAATAATTTTTATTATTAAAGTAAATGAATTTAGTTGTAAATTATTTCGTGTTTGCATTTAAAAAATTTGATTACTGAGTGATAAACGAGATTTAATTGTCTTAAACATAAGCTCTAAGTCTTAAATAGTTTCTAACTATGATTTTCTCAATTTTAAACTCAAAATATTAATTATGAAATTTTGATCAATTATATTAGGGAAACAATCCGTCTTAAAATAATTTAATCATTTATTCAATAAATATTTTCTAAATGGTTTTTAAAATCTCAATATATTTTCATATGATTATTGTTAAAACAGGAAAACATTTATACACCCTTTCATTTTGATTGAATTATTGAACTTTGTCTTCAAATTGATCCAAATGTAATCCATTTGTTCGAGCTCTCAAATCTTCCTGAGAAGCTCTACAAAACTTTTACTTTATATTCTTCTGGATCTTTTTTCGGACCGATATTTCAACGAATGTCACGAAAGCTACAAAATAATAATACTTATAATAATATTAAAGCCAAACCTGGAATGAAAGAAGTTTTTTTGGAACCCAAACCTAAAAGAGCTAAAAATTGAAACTCAAATTATTGTCACTAATAATCATAATAAAAATGAGAACATTATAAAGATTAATGATATCAAGAAAACAAAAATAATAGTATAATTTTGAGCATTAATAAGAAACCAAATAATAATGTGAAGATCTTTTACAATAAACCGAATTTCCGATCATATTTTCGAGTTTGAGTTTTAGGAAAATTCTTGCACAACAATAGTATCGATGCGTTTTCTATCTTTGCTTTTTTATGGGATTCTAAGCCATTAAATCCAAGTTCGGAACTCGAACAAGAAGATGACCGATTGTTGTTCAGACTCTCAAAGCTTTATATTGAACAACAAATTTTGTTGAAAGTCCTCAAAATATTGTAAATGTTGCAAAAGTTTTCAATAATGGGATGATATTTTGACATATAATGCTTATGAATAATATATAAACTAAACATACCTTAAAGTGAGTATTTTAGGGCTCAATTTGTTGTAAATCATTTATTCTAAAGAGTAATGTAATCCAGAATTTGAAAAATTCTTTAAATTTGAAATTTATTTAAAGAAGAAGAAGAAGTTCTTATAAAAAATAATTGAAATGTTGATGAATATGAACATAGAATGAGTGCATGGCATGAAACGAACCGCCTTTTATGGTCCGACAGCCCACACAAGTTCAAGTATCACTAGTGAGAAGTGATGGTGTCATTCACATTCACTTATCCTTCAAAACCTGGACCTCATTGTCCATCAGTAGAAGACGTGTTAAGACCAGGACTGAATCAGTCTCAAGGTCTGCATCCACACCATATTCATCCACATCTCCCTTCACATGATTCTAAATAGTTTTTAACTATCAATTTTTCAATTTTAAAGTTTAAATATTAGTTAATTAATTATGCAATTTTGGTCAATAATATTAAACGAAACAATTCGTCTCAAAACTATTAAGTAATTTATATAATAAATATTCTTTAACACATTTATAACACTAATATATTCAATATTTGTATTCTTGTCATTATATTCTTTTGTTGAGACGATTCCTCTTTACTTCTATAATAATTAAATATTACTTCTATTATTAGTATTCTTATAATTCTGTTTTCCATTTCCTAATTCCTTAGATTTTTCTATTTGACTCTTCGGTGAGTTATTGGTTTTATATTCCTTTTTATCAAAAGATTCTGCAGATGTTTTGTACTTTTTCTGCTTTTGCGAATTCATACGAGTTATGCTATAAATATGTGATTTTTCAGGTTCTTCTTTCTTTACTGACAATTGCATTAAATAATAAGATAAAAAACAAATGAGATTTTTGAAGTATAGATAAGATATTTGAAAAAGTTATAAAACATATATGAAGTTCTTTATTTGAATTTACTATCTGTTGGGAAGTTATGGGTTCAATCAATAATTATGAAGGTATAAAACAAGAATATAGAATTTCATTTTACCTTTTATACGATTTTTCTTAACAAAATAGTAAATTATAGCACAGAGAATAATATCGAATATTATCACAAGTAATATGAAAAAAGCAATCAATATTAATGAGGGTAACCTAAAAATATATTAAAGTATTAAAGCTATTAAAGTAACTTTATTTCAAAAGTAACTTTATTTCAAAATCACTTTATTCTATTTATTAATCAAAATAATATTAAATCTTTTAATATATTTATATTTCACTCACAACTTTTCATTACCAATACTTGAATTATTTTGATAACATATACCGTCTTTACAAGTTGTCATTTCTGGAAGACATGGAATCGAAGAACAGTCTTTAGTAGAATAACTGAGACAGTAATCCAAAAAAGGTGTTATGAAATGCACAAAAAATTCAATACTCACTTATGGCAAATGCTATTAAAACAATGAACCAATTGGTGCAAAAACTAATGAATTATTCTGATAAATCATATGATTTATATTTGTTTATAATCTAAGTTTACTTAATCCCTATTTATTGAAGTTGAAGCGATTCAACTGAGAATTTGAAGTCTCTTTGCTCTTAATATTACATTGTTTTTATGACCATTGAATCAACAATTAGTTTAATTCAAATTAATCGCGCATTCATTACGAGATGAGGAAAATGGCATTAAATTTCACTCTTTTAAGACATAGAAAACAAGGTTTTATTAAGTCATTTATTGTTAATCAGAAAATATGAGGCCAATCCGGGAATTGAACCTCAAGTCTTTCGATAACATGTCGGACGCCATAATAAAGATAATCTTTTATTCCAAGTTCTAATTCAATTCTTATTTGATTAATTAATTTTTAAAAAAGGAATAAATAAATAAATAAAAACAATATAAACGCCAATAACTTTTGGTATAATGAGTAGATCATAATGAGATGATTAGGAGATTAAAAAAGACTATAAAAGAATATTTGGATCTCTTATATCGCTTTATAGGTGTAGTTTTAGATGAGAATTAAGAATCCTGAAGAATTTTTGTGCGCAACTCAACACTTCCAAAGATATGGCCAAATCAAGACATCCAAATCCTATAGTAATTTGTTTTATATAAAACTACAAAACACATTCATTATGAATGAGGTATAACACGCGCTAAATAACTACATTGTTATTACTATATAATTCTCATTTAAAAAGCTGCGTTAATAAAGCGAGAAAACCCGAAAGGCTTTCTTCGCGATCGACCGGTTAGGTGGTCGACAAAGTTTCGATCCCTGCACACAGCAATTACCAAATGAACCGCGCGCTCAAAATGTATTATTATTTCTCTTATATTAAATATAAAATTACTACAGGATTTCGATGTCTTCATTTGACTATATCTTTGAACTAAAAACTTTGTTATTGAGCTATTCATAGTGAATGAGGGTTTGAGCTTTATGTTGCATTTCACCACCCAATTCGATAAAACCTTATTTAGCGTGAACTGAAAACTGACGGAATAAACCGAAAAATTGATGAATCAGATTCAATTTTGATCATCATTTCTATACTTCTGTATGCATTGTATCATTAAAATGAGAGTAAAATTAGATATAAATACTCAATTCAGACACTCTTAGAATGCAGATTATAATGTATTTTAATAGTGATGTCAAACGACGATTTCTTATTTCTATTGAAATACATTAAGATAAGTGATCGGTATCGGGTCTCGAAATTGATTTCTATTGATTTCACGGTATTTCAGATGAATTATTCAATGCAAACAAAGTTTTAAGATAAAAATGATAATTAGTTGAAATTATGAAACAAAAATGAGTCATTAAACAAGTATTTTTGTATAGAAATTGTAAGCACTTAATGTTTTTCAAGTTTCGATGTAAAGAAATATCAAGAATTGATCGATTTAATGCTCTAAAAAATAATATTTTTTAACATTCGAGAAATAGTCGGGACTCGATGGAAAAATTTCGGGACTCGAGAACTACTAACTAAAAAAATTTGAAATCTAAACCTTATATTTTTGACGTCGAATAATAAATGAATGGAAAGTGAAGTTTTCCATGCGGTCAATCAATTTCAATTAACAGAGTCTGAAGTGAGTTTCGGTTACTTTTTTAATTGAATTGACATACATTCACGCTTTAACTCTTACAGAAATGGCTATTAAAACATTATTGATTTGTGTGCACTAATAATAATTGACTTTCGAAATTGCTTCCAATTAGTAAATAAATTGAAATCTTAATGATTGCATTTATAAACATTTATATACATGTAAATGTATGAATGTATTAAGGCTATATTTTAATATATTTGTTCTTAAAAACTAGTCATGTGATGCCTGTCACATATTTGAGGTTTTACGAGCTTTTTCGCGAAACAAGTTTACAAGTTTAACATTAAAATGTTGCGATTTCACATCATATAATGTTAAAATGATTCATTTTATGCTAATTGGTTTGTAAAGAATTCAGAATTGTAGAGACACAGAATCCTTAAATTACAAACAGATATAAAATCAAGTTTTGGGTTGAGCTCAACGAAAATTGAATAACAATCGGTTGTTGGAATCGCTTCAAAACAAAATTCGTATGATTTGAACTTTTGAAGCATTTGAAAACATCTAATGTGTTGACAACATTTTTAAGCCAAAGTTTGAAATTAAGTCACAAATTTTGGGGTTTCCGAGTTAACGCTCCATTTTTAAAAGGAATTTTTCTCAAATTCGATCAATAGGAAAATTTTTTTATCATTTTTTCGAATATTTTTTCAGACAATATTGAATTTTGTTGAAATAATTATAGAGCATTAGTTTAGAGCAAAATACTGAACCACAAAAATTTGTGTTTGACATGTAGTCTATAAATTGAGAACTTAAATCCCAAGTGAAAGTGTTTGGAGCTCGAGTTTGAGCGGAATGAGATCTGGCAGCACTAGTTCGCACATCACCTCAGTATCGATTTAGAGCGTTATTAGAAATCCGGCTCACATTGAATCGATTGAGAACTTGTTCACGAATTACAGATGAGCTTTAATTCAACGATACTCCTGATCGATACTGCGCTTGAGAAACTAGAGTTTTCTTTAAGAGCCTTTGACTCAACCAATCAGAAGAATATTTGGCTAATTATTTTGATCTATTGATTAATACAAAAATCATTTGAATTGACTAATATTTAGGATTTGGATCATTGATTCTCTGCTATAAAAAATGAGTTCACATAATACTAATGTATTATAGCCTTAGTACAAAAATGGAAGCATGAACTAGAAATGTTAACTATTATGCAACTTAATAATGAACATAAGCTATATTAGACCTCAATTCAAAGCTAAAATAATAAGAGAAGTAAAAGTGCTATATTTTCAAAGTAAAAGTCATACAACTTTATTATAGCATGAATTTTCGTTTCTGAGGTATTCGAATGGCTTCGATCGATAGAGAAGATGCGCGAACGACACACCACATTCATAATCTTTTTCGTACAACAGAACCTGATGTCGAGTTTATAGCATTTCTTCCGTCATGACAACATAATTTAATATATCATTTTGGAGTCAATACATTCAACTAAAGAATATTTCGACACTTATAAAGTCGATATAATAATTCATTTTCTATTCATTTTATTTGAAGTATAGAAATCATTTATTCAAATTTCATGTATAATGTAATTTGAAGTTCTGTATATCGAAAAATTCACACAACTTTTTCATCCCATAATTTGATTTGAAAATTGAGAATCAAATTCTAATCAATTACTTTCCAAAAATACTGAACATATGAAATTTGTATAATATCGGAGTTTTCTTATAAACTTTACATAGAATTGATTGTATATAATTTGAAATGTTTATGGATTGAAGCGATAGCTTTGAATACATATTTGATTTTAATCTAAATTGATATTTGTTTGAATTGCCATTAACTAAGTTTTTCCAAACATACAATAAATATCTAAACATATTATGAAATATTATATTAAAAAATTCTTATCAAACAAGACCGAGAATAAAGCGAAAGGAAATTCTGAATAAATTAAATATAAAACGAAATCTCAAATCTCTCTCGAACCGGTTTTTGAAGGTATAGATAAAGTTTCCGTACAATTATTGAGAGGCAAACCAGAAATGCCCAAAACTTTGAGAGTAAAGTTATTAGAGCTGTCATCGTTTGAATCCTGTATTGAGTGTTCAATACAAGAATACAAGTTATTCAAGCGTATATAGCATTCAAAGCATTGAAAGCCCGTTTTGGGGCACAAACACTACTATAGAGGCAGCACTTGAGCTGAACTTTATTCGTGTCTAAAGCAGTCTAAGGCAATGATAGGCACTTCCATTAAGGGTGTAAACCATGAAAAATACTACTCTACCGCTCACTATATATTTTGTGCTCTGAATATTTCGGTCATTTTCTTATGCATTGCAATAAATCCTAACAATTATTTAGGAGATTTCACTCGAGATTCATTCAAAATTCATTATTCAAATAATCGTATTCATAAATGAATTATGTATTTACTCAGTTTAATAAAATCAATAGAGAATAATTGGTTTGAATTTGAAATATTCTATGAATTTATAGTCGAAAACAGTTGACAATTTGTTGTATGCGTTGAGCTTTTGGGGTAAAAATACGGCGAACTATAAGTGAACGCTCTCTTGAACAAACGCCACATTGCGGTCAATACTACTATCCATTCAACTATTTTTGGGCACTTTTTCTCATGTCATGTAATTTCAAAGTTTTCTTTTCATATTTACTTTATTTCAAACTTGAAAAACTCATTCTCAGTTATTTATAGTTTATAATTATGTTTATTAATCAACTTTTATATTAATTATTAATTAAATTATTAAAAGTTATTTATAATAATTAGTTTTGCAATAGTTTTAAGTCAATTAAGTTTTTGATGAAAAGTTTTGAATTAAGTTTTGAAAGTGTTAATGAACTGAAAAATGGATGAAAAAATATCGAAATATTTTTGCATATTTTGCGAAAATTGCTGTAATTTTAATACAATTAACGACGCGTACAATCACTACAAACTTCACATGAAATTAACATTTTATTGCATTAATTGTGATAATAATATTGAGCAACAATTAAATAAGAAAAACAATAAGAAATGCGATCAAAATCACAATCAAACAAATGATAAGTTAAGTTCAGAAGAGGAATGTCTGATAGAGATGTGGATCGAAAGGTTTCTCTCATATCAGAACGAATTGATCGAAAAGTCATTCAGAGATCTGTTGAAAAGTGCGAAGTTATTCACCGGATGTCCGGTTTGCGAGTCGTTTCTCCGACTTATCGACTATAATAGTATTGGTTATAATCGGGAAGAGATTCGTTGGTCTAATAACCAGTCGGTGGCCAATGAGTGCAGACATGCCTGCAGTCATCTCAGGTATTATCCATTCGAGTGTTTGAAGTGTGAGAAAGTTGGCAGATATCACAAGAAGTGTGACATGAGTGAAATCACACGTCATATCAAAGACAGTCATTCTATAGCTTTGAAAACCACTAATTTTGAGGCTTTAGTCAAATCCGTTAAAATCAGAAAACTTGAGAGTTTTATTGAATTTGGTTTTAATCATAAAAATAATTTCAAATTCAACTCCAAAACTAGTATTTCAACGAATGCAACAAAAGCTACAAAAGCTATTACTTATCAAATTAAAGCCAAACCTGAAATGAAAGAAGTTTTTCTCGAACCGAAACCTAAAAGAGCCAAAATTGAAACTCAAATTATTGTCACTAATAATCATAATAAAAATGAGAACATACTTAAGATTAATGATAATAAGAAAACTACTATTCGTAACGATAATAACAGTATAATTTTGAGCATTAATAAGAAACCAAATAATAATGTGGTTATTAATAATCGCAATAATGAGAAGAAAATTGAAAATTCAGAACAAAAGACACCAAAAGTTGAGATAAAGTTTATGCCAATTAAGACGTATAGCAATACTTCAATAAATAACACAATTAAACCGAAACAAAACAACTTGATTAGTGGCGACCAAATCATTATTAAGAGACCGACAAATGATTCCCCAAAAGTTATTCAAATGAAATCCGCACAAAAACCTGTAACCGAAACGACAAACTATTTAAGCCAACAATTCAAAGATATGATGGAAGACGAAGACATGGAAATTGCATCCAATACTGATTGGGTTAAGTTTAAGAATGTTGACTACTTTTGTATATTTTGTACCGAAAAGTTTACCACAAAAGAGAAGGCATACCATCACTACCAAAATCATGTCGATTACTATCCGATCAAATGTTTAACATGCGGCGAAGGCTTAACTGATTTACAATCATTTCTTATACATCATAGAGAAACACATCCCGAAGCAGTTAAAGGAAGATATAAGAAGAAAGAGCAGCCATTTATTGATAAATGGATTTCTTCTTTCCTCTATTCGCAGGCGACTATCGTTAAAGCGTTTCCGCCTCGAGAACAGTGTCCAGTTTGCGATCGTGTGTTTTCAGCCGAAGAAATCAAAGGAAGTCGTCCCCGAAGGTGTACTATTAATAGAAGAATAGATCACTTACACCGACATCTCTGTTATTTGCCGTATGAATGCTTGCTTTGCCGTAAGGAAAGTGGACAAGAATTTTTTGTCGCTTATTTCGAGAGTAAAGCTCACAGTCATATCAAACAAAAACATCCAGAAATTGATAACAATGAGACGCGTTGGCATATCTTTCAGAAAACTATATTTATCCCTAAATTGGATGAATTTATTGAGAATTATTTAACGCGATTCGGAATTTCAATGCAATACGAAAGGCGTCCCATCAAAAAATCCAAACAATTCTCACCTCAAGAAGAGATGAATACCAATAGTTTGAGTTTAATTGAATTGAATGAAAGTTCGCTGAATTTGAATATGATTTTCTCTGATATGATCGATTCGGCACAGGTTTTAGACCTGAATAGTAGTATTGATGATAACAATGATAGACACAAAGACATTGATTTGATAGAAATCGATGACAATAACGAGATGAATGAATGCAATAATAATTCAAACGATAGTGATATTGTGGTTAACGTTTCTCCTCACTCACTATTCGATAAGAGTGTTTCATATAATACTGAAGAAGATTCATATTTCTGTATATTTTGTCCGGCAATGAATCTGTCGAAAACGGACGCATATTCTCATTATGGCGAACATCTCGAATATTTTCCTGTAACCTGTCGTTTATGTGGCTCTAAATTTTCGAATGTTGATCACCTCATGACTCATCACCAATCGATTCATTCCACACAAACCAATGTTGACTATGAAATAAGTGAAGACCAGATCCTAATGAAATGGGTGAATGAGTTTCTCGAATCTCAATTCGATCATCAGAAGGCTATAAAGAAAGTAATGCCGTGTTCTTGTAGTTATAATTGTCCGGTTTGTGTGAAACTAATGACCACTCAGAAGGCGGTCAGTTTCATGCCATGCACTCAACACAATGACGTCTCGTTCAGTGTTCATATTCATCAACACCTAAATTATTATCCATACGAATGCACAACTTGTAAAAGAAATGGTAAATCAGTTCGAGTTCCGAATTTGGATTTAATGGCTATGAATCACATTAAAGAGCATAACATAGAAAACGCATCGATGCTATTGTTGTGCAAAAGTTTTCCCAAAACATTAGTTATACCTAAACTCGAAAAAATGATCGGAGATTCTGTTCACTGCAAAAGGTTTTCACAAAAACAGAATAAATTGGTCACAAGTCCTTTAGTATCACAACTACAACACGAGCCAACCACTAGTTGTAATCTTAATGATCTGATTGGCGAACACTCGAATGCAAATTCATCACAAGCTGTGAGTCTCAAAAGTTTTAGTTAATTAAACATTCAATTAATTCTTTTGTTATATATTGTTTTAGAGAACACAACACATTCGTCTCGAAGGCCGAAGAGTTGTTAATTTGCCGCCAAAAGCAAATCAAGACAATACAAGTGCAGACAATAGTCATATCGTTTCTATTTTGAACGGCAATACCGGTAACGGGTCTCGTGTGGCCGTCGCTAACAATGTTCGTTGTGCTCATTGTAGCCAAACTTTTCCAAATAGAAAACTATTTAAAGATCATCACAATCAGTCACATCGAGGAAAAGCTATCGTTTGTTCTATTGCTGTAAATAACTAATTAATATTTATTTGTAATTAAAAACCTTATCATTCATTTATGATTTCATGTTAACTTTGATTTGCATCACTTTAATCCATATTAATTTTAATGTAACTTTTGGTTTCATATTTCAATGGATACTAATAAACATCATGTTATTCATCAAGTATTTCCTCAAACAATAGACTCAATAAATATTTGTTTGCAATCCTTCAATAAATCAGTGCTTAAATGTTACGCCTTTTGAAAATGTAATTCATTATAAGATTTTTATTAACTTCAATAAAACTATACAAATTAAATATTTATAATTTAGTTAAACATTTATATTCATTTAGAGTTAGCATAAGTTGAAATTCAAGGTTTGTTTAATAGAAATGTTTTTAAGTATTTATTAGAATCCCAAAGATTTAAATAATTTTGAACATAAAACTTATTAATTTAAATACTTGTTCACAGAAACTAATACTTGTGACGATTTAGAGAGAATAGATTTTATTTTGTTGTTGAGGGGAAGTTAAACCGCTATTTAAAAACGTGATCACAATTGACAAAAAAATTTAAGGAACAGGAAATGAATAACAGGAAAAGTGAGAGCAAGAAATAATACCTGTATTAAACTTATATAAAATATTATATAAATATTAGTATATTTTGTAAAGTGAGTGTTACATAGCTTACATATTTAAATATCATTCATTTGAACTTTGAACTCATCACAACTTTGAACAACTTTTTGTGCTAACATAAGAGGTCAATATAAAGGTTCATTGAGTTTGGGTTCAAAACTCAAATGCATCTAATTTTCATGCAGTGTTCGCCAAGGCTCGAGCTTTTCAGGCTCAGCGGCGAGCCTTGAGCTGAGCCTGACACTCTTGAGCCTGAGACTGATATTGTATTAAATCTGTGAATTTTTGAGAAAAATTCAAATTTTATTTATTGAAATTTCATGTTTAAATTGATAAGAGGAACACATCTAATAAAGTTATGCAAAGGTTTGATCCAACATTTGAATTTTTCACTAAGTTCAGTACATTACGTTTGTGACCCTTGACCTGTATACCCAACATAATTTACTAAAAACGGCACTTCAAATAAAACTGAAAGTAATGCTCACAGAAAATTAATTTAAACATAACTTTTTAACTATCAAATAAAGCCCTAATGAATATTTATTATGAAATTAACTGATTATTAGAGTCTAAAATAAAACTGATTGTGAATTCATAGGATGACAACTGTTGTGCCAATTTTAGTCTTCACACCTCTCATCATTTTATGTTGACCGACAAAAAAAATTTGTTAAGTTTTCATCAAAGTGTTCAATTAGATATCAGAAAAATTGAACATTTATTGAGTTCTTGTTATCGACTTCTTTGGTGTGAACGATTGGTTCGTGATCGATAGCAAAGTCTTGTCTCCATTCGGGATCTCTGATGGCTGGTCTCGGCTCTATTGGATCCATCGCTACCTCCCATTTGACATCAATCAGAGTCGATCCACT
>JAQFZT010000222.1:0-32785 GCA_034696325.1 Camisiidae sp. | reverse complement strand
TCTATTACGAGTTGCCATAACTATATTGCTGAGTTAGCATTGTTTCAAATTGATGCACTAAAATTTACAGGTCTACAATTATAAAGAGTCAAGAATCTAGAATAACAACTCGAGTAACTCATGCGGAAGGGATGTATCAAAGAGGAAATTGATAGTTTTATTTAAATTTCTATTAAAACAAACTCTAGTGTAATAAATACGGGTCACTAGACCGACAGCCACTTGACCGACAAAGTTTTTTCACAGAACTCATAAATTATTTTCAAATCCTAACAGAATTCATAATTTTCTTAAAGAGTTAATAAATTTTTCATTGACGAAACCAAAGTTAAATTATAAAATCTGTATGAAATTGTTTAAAACTGAGAAACATTTATAAATTGAGTAAGAAAATGATAAATTCTGTGAAAGTTTGTTGGAATCTGAGTAAAAAATGGTGAATTCTGTAATTTCTGAGAAAATAGGGTCTAGTGGGTGCGACCCAGTAAATGCACATGTTGTTATATGGATATCGTATAAAAACAACCCCTTAAGCATAACAGCCTGCTCTCCATCACTTGTTTTCTGTAGCTATGCATCATTTATCAATCTGTAAAGTTAAATCACTGTACAGAGTATGCAAACATTTTCGTTTTTACTCAAAATTTAAATATTACTTTTTTGCAAATTAAAGGTACGAAAATTTCTTATATCGAATTGTTTTATTTCTAAAGATGAGATTTATAGGTACAGAAAAAATATGTTACATAATAAATGCAATCACTGTTATTGATGTCCACTTTGTATACGATTTTGTTTGCATAATATAATCAAATAAATGCAATTGCAATATAGCAAACAATAATAATAACTAATGCATACATACGTTGGGAAAATTCAATGATTTTGTGGAACACTTGTTTGCTTTGCTTTTCTGTTACTATGAATAATAATAATAAATAAATTATGGAATTTTCGTCGACTTTCACTAATCGTCAGAAAAATGTTGATAAAAGTAATGAAATATTAATGCGATTATGGGTTAGAAACTGAGTGGAAATTTTTCTCATTCTTTTTTCGTCTAATTTATAGTTTGAATAATTTTTCACAATAATCTTTTTTTATTAATGAGAAAATTTGCTATAAAAAAGTCAAGATTCCCAAAGATCTAACATAACTTCTCAATCGACAGAACATTTATTCTAATCTTTATTTTATTGTCCGACTCATTAGTAGAAAAAATAGTTGAAAAGTGAAAATGATTTCTTGACTTATGCTATTCTGAAAACAATATACGGTCACAACAAAACTTATTACAATAATATGTGATTTTTAAAGGCCTTCATTGCCTCCAATAAGCCATAAAATGATTAAATGTCACGCAACGAGTAATTTAATGATTGTGACCATATTGCGATTCGGGCATTGGTTGCCATACAATTGTTGTCTGCTTTATGTCAACCAAATCGCGCAAACAATGAAACACTCTATTCTCGGTATTTCTGACTTTACTCTTCTGTCTATTTATGTGATTCACAATTTGCAATACAAACTATTTTCGCTTCACAATTCTTTTTTATAAGACTATTTCCGTATTGAAACTCATTTTCCATATTTTAAAGCAATCAAAAGCAAACATTAATTTTGAAACATTATTTCTAAAAAGTAAGCTTTCCGTCTTGTAATACAATTGAGTTAAACGATACCTTACTCCCATTATTATTATTTTTTATCAATGCTCAAAAATTATTTCTTAAGCTTCGAGTTTAGTTTGTTTGTCAAATTTCAAAATTCTCTTTCTCTTTAAGATTCGTATCTAGACTTTACAAACGGTCCCTAAAAATACGTTGAAAGTCATTTTGTGTTAAGCAAATTAAAGGTTTTGTGGGTTAAGGTTCTTGTCCTTTATGTATTTTTAGGGGCCGTTTGTAAAATCTTGATATGAATTTTAAAGAGAAAGAGAATTGATAAACTCAATGGAAATTTTTGCTCTTAAAGCAGACAATTAATTATATAAGAATATTCTGAGTGTGATGTGATATGCATTTAAATATGAGGAAATCATCGAAACCAAACTGTATTGAGTCATTGAAGTAAAATTTGAAAAATGGTCTCAACCCCTGAAAGTGCACACAAATAAGTTGCTAATGAGATTGAGGTTTTATATGTGGACACTAAGAGAAGAGGTCTTATTTGAGTACCTCCTCTGCCATTTGTTCGCCTCTGTTAATCATAATGACAATCAACAATAAAACGTAACCATCATTTTGTGTACACATTTTTACTGGTGAAACATTGGCGCAGTTTAACGTCAAATGCATTGTACAGTACAGGCAATGTATGTCTTGTTTGTTTTGTGTGCGCTGCATATCACTACAGTAATAGTATAAAAACTAATGATGAGAATAAGCTCTTTTATCTAACATTTCGCTCGAGCTTTGTTTTAAAGAAAGCTTAAGCTTGGCTTCAATTTTATTGAATTATCAATATATAACCTCTCCTTAACGTTGCATTTTTGTTATTTATGATACTTTAGGAAAATTTTTAATGCAATTTTATCGAAAAAATCTTATTCGTGTACAAATTGAGTTGAGTCACGGTTAACAGACTTATTAAAATTTAAGAGACTTGAAAAAATCTAAGCTTTTTATATTATATTTATAAGTTAGATAAAACTGAAGTATATCTCAAGACCAGCTATCCCTCTATGCTTTTTACAAATAAAGAGTCTAATGCTATAATATTAACTAAATTATTATCACTTTCTCTGATTTTCACACGAATAGATCTTATAAATAGAAATTAAAGCATTTTTATTGAACCTTTTCTCCAAATACTCAGCAAAATGAAAAGTGTGTAGTTTTTCATTTAGCAAAACATTTTTTTATTTGTTTGTCTATAATAGAATATTTTCATTATTGCGATTATTAATTTTGCTTTTTTCAGTGTTTGATTTTGAGGACTATAAGGACCTCTTATTTTACAGACACAATAGCATTGCAGTAAAAGGTTTTTTCAATCTTATTTGATTAAAACACCCAATTCTCTATCTGAGCCTTTTTATTCATTTCCTCTGAAATCTAATTTGTATTTTTATCGGATACGCCTTCGCTTTTGAGCGTTAGTTTTTATACAACTTTTCTAACAAAAACAGCAAAAAATGATTTATTTTCTATAATAAGTTTTTCGAGTAAATGCTTTATCGAATCTTAAGTAAATAAAAGCCAACTACACAAAAGTTGATTCAAATTTTACTTTTTGAGAAAAATTCATAAACTAATTGTTAGTTACATTGATCTCATTTATTGTCAGTTCAATAAATATTTATTATTATAACAAAGAGTTCTTGTGTTAATCAGAATTTCTTATTACTTGAAAACTACTTTTTTCACTATGTAGTTAACTAAAGACAATGTTATTATTGTTGGCCAAAGTTAAGCATTGCTTCAAGCCGTCAACCATTTATTAACCTGTATTGCGCCACTCGTTTTGCTGATTCGGCTCTACTAATCAGTGTATAGCTTTTAGACTCTACTACTTTTAGGCATTACATTATCCATACTGACTATTTTTGATAAAATTTATTTTTTAAATTTTTTAGTTCCAATCCTCATATTTTAAATTTCAAAAACAAACAAATTGACAGAAATGAAACTGGAAAAAATTTATCAGGAAAAAAATCTGATTTTGGAAATATATCGAAATTGAAATAAGTAAAAACTTTATTTTTTAAAAAATTTTTAGATATTTTTCTTAACTTTTATTTTTGAATAAAAACTTTCATTTGTTGAGTTAATAAGATTAGAGAATAGAGTTAGCGCTTAGAATTTTGTATGAAAAATATCCGTTTGATAAATTTGCTCAAATAAAAGAAATTTATGTTTAAATGCAGTTAAAAGATAGGTTTATTTAAATGGTGAGTAGACTGTATTATTGAGCTAATAGAGTATCTCATTCACGTATCCGAAATGATGATGAAGCAGAGTTACAAGAAGTGAAACATTGCCAATTGTTAGGGTTTTATGAGTAGTAAGAGTTTTGGCCGCACTTTCCTCTCATTTGAAATCAAATCGGATCTCTTCGAGTGGGGAATCGAGAGATAGAAACATAGGGTGTGTATGAATGAGTGCGAGAGAAAAAGTGCTTCAGAGAGACAGACCAGAGATGAAATGAGAGAGAGAGAGAGAGAGAGAGAGAGAGAGAGAGAGAGAGAGAGAGAGAGAAAGTGAGAGAACAGGAAAAGCCTTGAGCGAAAAGCGGTCTGTGATTTCATTAGTCCTCATTTCCCTTCCGAACGCTTTGGCCCACATAATACTCAAGAGATTCATGTATATATTGAGGTCTTCAGGTCTCACATCGGACTTAACTGACTATACGGCGCGTTCATTGAAAATATTAACAGTTGAAAAAGTACAGAGTTTTAGATTCAGTGAAAAGTGAGCGCAAACTGTTTCAACTTTATCTAGTTTACGAATGTGTTCACTGGAATATTAATTGGCTTTCTCTAAGATTTTCTTCTTTTTTGTTGAGGTTTATCAGAGGAGTTACAGAAATTTTATCTAAAACTGCTATTCGGAAAAGTGAGAGAATCACTGAATGGGAGTAAAGCTTATCCTTAATTGTTTTCAAATCAATTATATTTTGTGCTTCAGTTATATAAATGCTTGAGAAAGATGGCAAACGTTGACCTAAAACTAATTCAATATTTACAACCTTTAAATATATTTTCAAAAACAAAATAAAGAAATCATAAAAGAACTTGGCATTGAAGTGATAATCCCGATTGTCATTGAATGAGAACAGATTTAGAATAAATTTAGCCTCTATTCAGATCATAATTTTCTGATAGTTAACTGTGCTTACAGTACAAGAAAGATAAATGTTAGATAGTTACAGAAAACAAGTGATGAGCGTCTGTTGCCAGGCTTTAGGGATTTTTTTCTATAACATTTACATTTCAGTGCGTTTTTTATTTGTATTCACAAAAATATATCAGTGGTCCCTTAGATATATCCCTCCCGCATCAATTACACCAGTTGCTATCCAACATTCATCATTCTCGTACTGTAAAACAATTGAACAATTTTTATTTCTAGTTCATTCTTCATTTCATAAGTTTTACTTTTCAAGCTCAATGAACTGAGTAACCGATTAGAAGTGAAAATGACATTTAAAAAAAAAATTTTCCTTAAAATATTCCACTTCTATTCCATACAAATTTTATTACCTCTTAGAAAAGCAATAATTATCTTATCTGATCAATTTTGATTGTAGCCTTTCTATCTGTCTTTCTGTGTTTCATTTATTCAAATATTTAAATTTTCAAACTTATTTCATATAAGTTGCTCTCAATATTAAGCTTTTTTTTGATAGAAATTTTTCAATGAAATGTAGTGTTTATGGGGAAAAATTCTGTGATGAAATTAGACTAACATTAAATACTCTGTATATTCATAAACTGATCTATAAAATAGTATAAAAGGATATTTATTGAGAAAACTATATGGGAATGACTTGAACTTCAACAATAATTCAAAGCAATGATAATGTTATAATTAGTTCGCTCAACAATCGAATTCGTAATAAGTATTCAAAGGATAAAATATAAAAGTATTGTTGAACTAAATTAATAAATTAAATGGAATTAAACTTTACTCTTTAGGGACATAGAAAATAGATGTTTTATTAAATTATTTTTAACAATTAGAAAATATGAGGACCAGTCCGGGAATTGAATCCGAAGTCTTCCGATAATAAGTCGGACGCCTTAACCACTCGCCACAGGGGCTCAAATTTTACAAACTTAATACATGTCAGAAAAGTATAACATGGGAAAAATATTTGAAAAAGTATACATGCATAATATATTCTCCCAAAAAGTGATTAACTTTCAGATAATTTCATTGAATATCATTATTGAAATGAGAATTAGTTTTTTCACACTATTGTGAGATTTCAATAATATAAAAATTGACATCATATCACGTCAACGGAAATCTATGAACTCGTTTTTTGGCAAAACACGTGCTAAAAATACACCAGTACTAGTACTCTATATTATACTAACAGTTATAATAACAGCAAACAAGAAGTTTTGTGCATCGACTCAATCCTAACTAATGGATAACATTACCACTCGAGTACTCTTACCAAAAACCAATTTAATGACATCACTAATTGAGATCAATTTGCGTTTAAGCGTATGCCTGAATGTATACTAACTTCAAACAGTGAGAGAAAGATAAAAACTAGTGCTCAACAGTAAAAATCATAGTCACTCTTATTCTGGTTGCGATTCAATGATATACCAAATCAGAAATGGGATTCATTGTGAGAGAAATTGACGGAAACTACTATTGCGGATATACTCGAGGGATACTTTCGAAACATGTTCGCTGATTGTTACAGACGTGATGCTTTCATGTAGACTTTCAGTTATCGGTTTTATTTAGATCAACAAAAATAGCGTTTCATTTTTTAAAACATTTATTTTCAACAATTTGAAACAATTTTTAAAAAATTAATTAAATCAAATTCCTTTTTGATTTGAATAAAGCTATTCATAATCTATTGATATAAAGTTAAAATTGATTGAAATGATTAATAAATGAATCCAACTTTTCCAAAAAAATAATACCTAAAGCTTACCGAATACTAGATAGTTATCATAAACTGATGGCACCCACAAAAACGATGAGACGTGAGCTGACTCTCACAGTCCCGCTGTTGGGCATCAAATCTTCATATTTGCCACTACTCTGTGCTGTGTTTTCTTGAAATCTCGCGGGAATTTTTCAAACTATTTGGATATGAAGTGCAATTGACATGAACTGAATTCATAAAACACTCTCTTCATAGATATATTTATAACTATAAGTAATATTTATATTTATAGATATTTTATTGCGACTTTTAGTATGCTATAGAAAGTATTAAATCTGTTTCGCAAAACTGATGCACTCCAACATTAATTGAATAGAAGTTAAAATAATTGTTTATTTAATGAATTGTTTTCTAATAAAACTTCATGAGTATTATGTGATGAGTTGATACCAAACCAAAACAATATTAATGCTCATTGAATTTGATCTGAGGTTTTCTTATCCACTGGACTAATGAACTTATTTTATCTTCATTTCAATTAAATATTTACATCTAATCATTGAGATTAACAGAATTTCCTGTATGAATGAATGAATTCAGAAATGATTCCTACAATTCATTGATGAATATTTATAATTTATAATTTATTTAGGAATAAAATCACTTTAAAGTTTAAATGATTCAAAAGTATACATAAAAGTTTGTTAATACTGTAGATAAAGAAGTGTTGTTACTATTTAATCATCCCTTTGAAGCCCTTTCTACAGTACTATTCCTTTTTTAAGTTTGTCCGATATTTGAGCTTTACTGTCAAACTCTGAACTTCACTGTAAAACTTCTTCTATGGGCGAACTTATACAAAAACGTGTATTGCGTAAAAGTATGCACTTTTAGATCGGATAAACTATAAAAAGGAATAGTACTTATATTAACAAAAGCTTAATATTTATTATCCCTATAATTAACGATATTTAACTCATTATTTTATTAAAATGCTGTTTAAAATGATCGCATAACGAGGCATAACAAAAATCATTGAATATTTTTCTTAACTCATTTGCATAAAGTAGTGTAGAAAATATTATTTTAGGAAAACAATCGATATGTCTATTGAAAATATTGAAAATATAAAAAATCATTCAATTATAGGAAACTTTTTTATTTGATTTAAACCTTAGATCTAAAACTTAGATATAAAAAACTAAATTCCATCCAAACTCTTTCTATTTACAAAAGAAATAGTGAATTTTGTGAATCACGTCTAGAAAAAAGGTTTTTTTTGTCTCGACTCATTTTTTCTTCTGTAAACTAATTCAATGATTTCTTTTTGGTTTCGTTCATTAGTGAATAGAACGGGATTTTTCTATTCTCAAAGCAAAGTTTAATACAAAAGTTGTATCAGACAAGAAAATTTTAAAGTAAATGAAAGAAAAGAATCTGACGTTTGGAGAGTTTACGAAATAAATGTCTCTATTCAGAAAATATTCGGAAATTTCGAAATAAATTTATACAATAATAATAATAAGTTGAATATAAAGAAGGGTCAGAAAATGATAATTTTTTGTGACATGAAGTTTTTATGATAGAATTTAATAAATTTTTCGGTATAACTTGTTATTGAGTGAGGAATTTGCTAAAAATCTTTTGGTTCTAAAAAGTTTTGACATTAAATTCTTTAAAAAAGCCTTTTTATATAATTTAAGTGAAGCAAACAAAATGCAAAGAAAATTATTCTCCCGCGAGAAATATTTTGTGTTTTATTGTTTGCGTATAAAACCAACCGAAATAAAGGAGAATAGAATAGAATAGATGAAATGCGCCTCAAAGAATTCAAATTTAATAATAAGAGCATTGTTTCGGTTGAAAATATAGGAGCATAATATACAAGGTAAGTTATTACATAAAATGTTTTTGTTTAATTATAATAATAGGAAACCACTTTTAATAATAATATTTTCATAATAATCATTATTATTAAAGCAAAAAACATTTTCAACTGTACATTACTTAAACTTATAGTTTGAGAGCGTTTAAGTCTAAGTTGAAGACTTTTAAGTCTCATTTATTCAATATGTTTTGCGATTTTCTACATTTTACACATTTAAATAATATTAACCATTAATTTATAGACAAATTTATAACAGATTATCTATTTTTAACTTTGTTTAATTATAATATACTAATTGAAACCTACGATAGGTTTTATATAATGCATAAGTCTTTATTCAGAAATTTGATTACACAAATTGGTTTTGTTATTAATTTTAAATTGTTATTTCACTGGTATATACAAATTCTGTATGGGATCGTTATTCCGATGCCTTTAGCTCAATAAACTTTATTATTATTATAATCTCATTGCACTCAATGCCGCCTTAATTAATGTTCAATCTCTTATTGAAAGAGAATTGATTCTCAAACTGATTACACCTTAATATGTTGTCTGCACTACAATACAGTCAGTACTATATTCTTATGTGGTATATAGAGATTGATGAAGGAAAACTTCAGCTAATTTTGTGGAATTAGTGTCAAGTTTTATCAAAAACAAATTCTTATATTCATTTATTTTAAGAGAATTACTATTTTCAAGAAGTTTAAAGCAAATACTAGTACTCACTGAAAATCTTTTTATCTGAAACTTTTTAAAATTGAATAATAAAAATTTCATTAAATAGAGATAATATGACTAACCATTTGACAAAGACAATTAAATCTCTATAGAATGAATTGAATACTATTATTATTTTATAATTAATTCAACATCTTTTATATAATAACTAAATTGATTTAATGATTACAATGCACTATATCTTGGGATATGTGATGCCGATTGTTGTTGTGATCCAATAACCGAATTGCCAACCGGTGTATTAATGGCTGCCTGTATTGAAAAACTAGTCGGTGGTCTGATTTCTGAATGTTGTGTCTCTTTATGTCTTCTAAGATCAACTTTTCGTTGAAAAGCACGTCCGCAAACATCACATGCAAACGGCTTGAATCCGGTATGTTTTCGAGAATGTGTTATCAAATTTGATGACTGACTGAATGCTTTACCACAAACCGAACACTTGTGAGGCTTTTCACCTAAAACACAATCAAAAGATAGAGAATATATACAAATATACAATTTTTACGTTTTAATTCAAATTTGATTAATTATTTGATTTTAAAATCTGTTTTTCTTCAGAAATCTAAATGAAGAGATTGAACTTGAGATAAAAATTGGAACAGAAAAACGAAGTTCACAAAAAAAGATAACAATTGATATATTTAGTTGTAGGTTCTGGCAGAATAATAATTTCATTTGCTTCAGCAGTTTGTCTACTACTTTCTGCTAGTCAGTCTACTGCATACAATCTATAATTTGCTACGTGTTTAGTCACAATGCTCTTCAAAAAGCTGAGGTTTGTTTAATACTTTCAAAATTTTCAAAATTTTCTACTAATATTACTCTTAACTTGATTTCAAATTAAATTTAATCACATAAATATATTGAAGGAAAGCTTTAAGCGAATTTCGCAATCATTTTAAATTACATAAATATTCAATACTTATATTTATTTTATTGGATTTCACTCTTCGTGAGAGTGAGTCAGACATAGAATCGAGAGGAAATAGAAGAGAAAATTGAATTTTCACATTCCATAAGACTATTTGGCGGCAAATATTAGTAAAAGTTAACGCAAGAGTTTGTGTTATTATTGGAGTACATATGGGGTTGACTTCCAGAGTAATAACTCTTCCCTTTAGTCGAATTAATCAGTTTATTGCATACTTTATAGAATAAATGAGTTATGAAAAATTGTTCAATAAAAACAAAATAAATCATTCACATGATGTAAGGATTCATAGTTTTCATGATTGCATTAAAACTATATCTTCAATTGAATAATTAGTTTATTTGAAGAAGTGATCGCATAAAAAGTTTTTATTTGTTTTTTCAATCAGAAAAGTGATATAACAATACTTTACTTCTCAAGTTTTGATTACATCACTGAATATCATAATACATATCACATATACACAAAAGTTGCAACACTCAAAATAATCTCATGAGACAAAAAGAGATTGGTCTCAATTCGAGTTTATCACAATAGAGCGATAGAGCGATGAACATAAGTAGTGATCATTAGGAAATAGATAGAGAGTGAGTGAAAGAGAAAACATAAGTATAAGTTCATAATATTATATTAAGCTTAGTTTCGGGATAGGATATAACGTGCGATCTATACTCAAAAGACAAATGGATCAGTAAATTGGATCCAACAAAGATGATGGCTTAGCACTGGAACAAGACATTCTTGAGAAGTATTAGTTTTCGGTTACTTATCAAAAGCTTCCAGAATTCAATTTATAGAAAATCTCAATTGGAAACAAACAAAAATTTTAAATGGGCTTAAATTTTACTCTTTTAAATCAAAGAAAATAAGTGAATCTTTTTTTGATAAACAGAATATGATTAAAGTTTGGGGGTTGAACCCAAAGGGTTCCGATAACATGTTGGACGCTATAACCACTGGACTTTTTTGAGTAAATATTTTGTTCATAGAATTGTATTTATGCATATATTTTAAATATTCAGTACTGAAATAAAAAGAGGTCAATCAAATACTTTTTAGATCAATACCTATTAAAAACTTCTCGTAAAAGTACAATTTTTTAAACTTAAAGCAAGTATTTTTCAATAATTTTTTAACCGAAAACTACTTCAGACAAAATCTGCTATTCTCGAGATGAAAACAATGCATAGAATGCATTACAATCTTTGATGGTAGCAAATCATTCAATATTATCAGTGATATTCACTTATATAAATTTTTGTAGGCAGTGATATGAAACCATTTGAGAAAATGATTTTGTACACTAAAACACCGTTAATAGAAAACTGAAAATTTTGTTCTGAAATTTGTTATGGAATGCATTAATTTCTGAAAAGTTTTACAGAATAGAAACAAATAGATTGATGTTTATAGTCTGATACTGAGTGAGAGCAGATTGAAATTGGCTTATATATCGGGCAAATAATTTCCGATCATTTGAAGTTTCAATTAAACGAGGGAATAGGCAGTGTTATAAACAAAATGATTTTTCTTGTCGAACTCCGTTTACTGCAAGTAAACATAGTATAAAGCAATTTAATGTCATTTTATTGCTCACAATCACAGAGTGTATTATGTTTTGCAATCTATAAAGAGTTGCAAAAATCATTTGAAACACAACATTGATTTAAATAAAACTCAATTAAATTGGAGAAAATCCAATTAAGACTTTCATTATTAGGTTATTGGCACTGAAAACGCACACATGATTTTCATTGGCATACATTATAAGTATAAAATCTGCAAATATTTTGTTACAGAAAAAATTCAATTAATTCTAGGCAAACATTGAAAAGTTTTGGTTTAACTTAAGTCTTATACTTTAGCTGACTCTTTGTTTATCTTGAATTTTATAGAAAGACCACTGAAAGAAACTACAGATTTTGAATGAGAAAAAACTACAGACAATGTTTGACTCATGATTTACTGATTATAGTAAAAATCAATATTCAAATCAATATCAGAAATAATTTTTCTTCTGTTTAGTAATAAAACAAATCTATTTTTTTCAGTCCAAATCCTATTAATCGAATTTGAAAAATATTTTTCCTATTTTTCAAAACACATTAATATATTTTTATATTGCGAGCGAGAAAAAGTGTGACTTGACATTTGTATATGAAGACAGGCTCTAAACTTGATGTCATTGTATTTGTAGATAAAACCAATTGTGGTGCTAAAAGAAAGAAGTGTTGATTAAAGTGGTAGAGCCATCGCAAAGACAAAATGATAACAAATCATTGATTTGCTCTAATCCTGTTTGCCTTGAGACCATCTCATCACAATCATCCCCAATCATACAACAATAATACAGTGAAACTCTGTATCAATAAATACTTATTTACATTAATTACTTTTTAACCACCAAACAGTTATGTAACAAATCTGTTGAATAAAACTAAAAAATTATGTCATTTGGTTTAAACATAAAAGACTCCAAAAAATCGAAAAAATACAGAAAAAATAAATAAATAAATGAAATAAAAGTGTCTTTGACTGTAACTGAATGTTCAAAAACCACATCAAACTTGATCTGAAGCACCGATAGGCAAAAGTATAGGACTTTTGAGATGAGATCTATCTATCTGTGTCTCTATAACTCTCAAACTCACTTTTCCCCCAATTGTGTCTCATATATACGCACAACAAAACTAGCACTCAAAGATTGGGTATCACAATATTGGTGTTCAAACACTAATCCTCTTGTATTAAACTGATTGTTATTGTAAAGGAAAGGCTAATTTAATCAATTGTTTTTCGGTGTGTGCTTTCACAATAAGGTTTTTCACAAACTGTTATGTTTTTCGCATCTGTTCTCTATTTAAGTTGACATTCAATCTTAAGTTTATACTATATTTATCAATATTCTTATAAATTTATTCAATACTCTGTGTTTGAAACATTAAAACCTATTCAATTTGAAATAAATCATTGAATACCAAAGTATGTCATTGAGAATAACAATTTCTTAACTAAAATTAATGAATTTAAAAATAAATCATTTCGTCATCTAAACTGGTTTATAAAGTTAAATATTCCAATAATAGAGAACTTTAATTAAATAAGTGATTAATTGCGTGCCATAGAAAGTAAAAATCAAATTAATCAATCGATTATTTCTAAGTTACTGTCTATTTCTCAAGACAAAAAAAAACTTGATTGATATCTACAGTACTTAAAAAATGATTCTTAAAAACTCATAATGAGCTTAATTATTATATTTTATCTTTAAATTCAAGAAAGATTTATTCTCAGAGCTAAGACACGCAATAGCTTTCTATTTAGAGCATTAAAATTTTACTTTACTTTTATGTTTCCAATCACTACAAAAGTAATATATTGTTCTATTGTCTCGTCTGAAAGGCCAGAAAAATTCCCTCATATATGAGTCGAAAGTAAATTAAATTGTGCTGCGATGGCAAATGGTTAGACACATAATCGCATTAAAAGCCAATAGTATAGTTGGAGCGGAAAATACACTTCTCTTTTACAGCTAAACTCATAGTATTCGAGACAATATGTTTCGAAATATACAACAATTCTCATATTCTTTAGAGATAGTATGGGCTTAAATAAGAATTTTATAATGTAATAAATATTAGTAGATAAGTGATGACCCTTTCAAATAATAATTTCGGTTCTCTTTAAAGCTTTCGGTATAAGTCTTTGAATAATCAATTGTTCATTATTTTTAATTTATTATTTTACGAGATTTGTTTCATTTAAAGTTTTACTTCAATTTATAGAATATTAAAATTCAAGTTTTGTGCTCTATTTTTTTGTAGTACAACTTATACAAGAAAAATATTTCAGAGCTAAAAAGTTGGTATTAATTTAATTTTCATTAACTAATAAAAATTTAATTGTCTGTTTCCGTTGAGTCAAGTCGTCAAATTCAAAGGATATTTCAGTTATTAATAAATTGAAACATTGAAGCTTTAATTCAATTAATTTTCAAATTCTACGAATAGTAATGTAGACCGGATTTTTGAAATAAGCTTTTCATGCAATCACTTATCAACTAATTAAGCAAATATCAAATATGATAAGTTTAATTATAATAAATTGAATCATAAAACTAGTCAAATTGAAAGTAATTTGTATCACAAAAAATTTCAGTCAAAAAGTGATGCATTCGCCAAATTGTTTTGCTTTTCTTTTCATTTGATTTTATCTTTTCCCTTATTCTGAGAGGTTTTAATCCCAATGCACACAAAGCAATCTTCACGAAAAATAAGAGGTAAACGAAATTCATCAAAAAAAAGTTAACATTTGAACAAATCTCCACAAAAGCACTTCAAAACAATGCGCTCTATGTATTCTGACAATTATAATGAGATCATTGCATGGAATAGAATAACATTTTTAGACCTTTTCAAATATCCATATTGAGTGACAATATTAACTACATATTCGTCTAGTTCTGGTCATTCAGTTAATTGAAATTTTTTTTCCTATAGTAGAGGAAAAGAATCCGAAAGACTCGAAAAAGATCATAGTTTAGAAATAAATAATGGATTCCAACTGAAGATTTATTTGAAATCAATCATAATTTCTTTTCGCAAACTTGTCATCTCAATTCTCAATCAAATTTTTTAACTCTTCAAAAATTTGAAGCAAAATAATGATACTATAGAAAGAAACTCGCTTTCAATACTTCGAAATCAAAGCAGAACAGAAAACATATCCAATACTGTATACAGTACTGTATATATACTAGAATTAAGATTGAATGAAGCCTATAATGTTGGTTATATAGTTATCTAAGTATACAATTTTGTGACTCGTGCTATAAAATCTTTATTTATTGTCAGACAATAAAAGTCTAGTTAATTAATGAATCTAATGAACTATAAAGATTCAAATTTAAAGAAAAATTGGAGAAGTAATAAATTTGAACTGAGATACATGAAAACGAAAAAACCTCAATATAATACTCATAATTAATAATTATTTGATGATTACATTAATAGTTTTGTAGCACATATTTAGCACCATTTTTTCGCAATAATTATGAAATGCACGTAAAAATATAGGAAAAAAGTTCAAAAGAGATTGAGTGCGAAACTCATTAACAAAAACTTGATCGGATACTATGATCATCACAATAATGACTATTGAATGATAGAATAATGTGGAGTGAGTGACAAACCTGTGTGAATATAAGTGTGTTTCTTCATATCGGACTTCTGATGGAATCGTTTCCCGCAATACTGACACGGATAGGGTCTTGTGTCTGAATGAATCAATAGATGTGTCGATAGAGTGGACGATCTTTTAAATTGTTTCCCGCATTGTTTGCATTCGAAAGTCTTCTCTGCCGTGTGAACCGCCCGATGTTGAGATAAACTGACTTCATGTCCGAACGTCTTATTGCACATCTCACAAGCGAATGGACGCTTCCCCGAATGCGATCGTCTCGCGTGCACTTCCAGTCCATGCGGAGTACTAAACATTTTGTCACATTTTATGCACGAAAAGACTAAACCATCGCCGAACTGCTGGCTTGTATTCGTAGCCCCGAAAAAGTTTGATTTATAGTGATTAAAATGGTGGTGATGTCCGAGTGCTGACCCATCATTGAAATGAGTGCCACCGAATGATGCACTCAAAAATGGAGGCATCGATGCGGACGCTTCTGTTGGCGATGTGGCCGACAGTTTGCTTGCGCTCAGGAATGGATTGCTTCCGAATCCATATAGAGGTAAACCGAAGAATCGTGGAATGTCCTGAAGTTTGAGTTTTAATTATTTTACAATTTTTAACACAAAATAATATAATAAGAAAATCTATTCAAAACTATGTTCTGCTTTCCATTTCAGCATCATTTTAAATCCAAAACTATTATCATTTATTATATAATGTAAGCCTTTCTTCTAAACGTTGATTCAGGATTTTATTTTGTGTTATTAAATTCTGAGTTAAATATTATGATAATATATTTGAGTTTGTTGTGAAAAATTAGTTTCATTCGTAAAATGATTTGAAGCATTATGTAAAACAGAGCACTTCATAATATAATAGGAAAATTAGGAAAAATCTTTTCAAATATAATTTAATTGAGTTCATGCATTACATAGTAATGAAGTCAAAAGAGAGAATGCGACTAATTATTATCATACCTGAAACGGTCGGAACAGTTTGTCTCCCATCGGAATTGATGGCAGATTTGAGTGCAATTCACTATTTTGATTGTGACCTAACGGTGAACTCCCTTTATTACTATTGCTATTATTATTATTATTATTATTATTACTATATTTTTTATTATAGCTGTTTGCTAATAGCTGTGATATACTGTGATCAGTCACTGATGTCGGCTTTGATGGCAAAGGACTCCTTGATTTCGCTTCAACTGATAATAATGATAATGGTTTCGGTGATTGTGATGAAGAAGTCTCTGACGAGCTTATACTATAGCGCTTTTTAGCATTATTCTCATCATTATTACTGTCGTTCTCTGTGTTATTTGATGTCAAATCTATTTGCGGAGAATTTGAACGCGAAGAAAAAAAATCATTTATATGTTGGTTATTATGATTTGATTTCGTCTCATTTCGATCGTTCTCATCACTGGACACACGTTTTGCCACTAGAGTGAGAAAAATACAAACTAATTATAACATTAATAAACTATTGTTTAAAATAATTGTGTGGTTATTCATGATTTGATAACTCACATGATTTCATACAATAACAATATTTTTAAGTAATTTTAAGTAATATATAATTACTTTTTAATGGATTTTAAGTTTATGAGACAATGACTTATTGATTATAAGAGAAATTATTTAATGTAAAAATAATGCGAAAGAAACGTATAATATATGAAATTCATTGATTCAATATCTTCTTGCTTTGAAATTTAATTTGAAATGAAATTTTTATTCTTTAAAATTAGTTTTTTAAATTAGTCATTTATATTAGAGTTCACTCCACTCCATACTTGGAGTTCATATCTCAAAATGAGAAAATCGTTAGGAGGAGGGGAGGGCTCCCAAAGCCCATCGATTATCATACATACCGTTTTCGATTTCCCAATTTTTTGGGAAATCAACGTTTGGACCCATAGCTCAACTCCCCCTAAGCCAAGTAAGTTATGCTCAGCTCTAATATTTTTAATCATTATGTTATGTAAGACTTGAGATTAGTTTCAATATAATATTGTTTTTAACTTTGGATTCATATGGAATACTAATTATTAATGATTAATATTTTTCTGATTTGGAATCTCAACACATTTTTAGGTTCATTTCGTATTTCAGAATTTGAAGTCAAGTTTGAAATTAGAAAATTAGAGCGAAAACTAAATTGATGAAAATTATTTAATACTATTTACTGCATTCCATTTGATAATAAAAGTAATTGGTTTTGATTGCATTAAAAATGAAAAGTAATGATTAAATTCTATCCGCAATAATAATAAATGCCTGAATTCACTGCAAAGTAAGAGTTGTAATCATAGCAGTGATGATCACCGGAATAATTAACAAATATTCAACAAAAATAGATGACATACGATAATAATACTAATAAAAATAATAACCATTACTCGAAAACTATTATTACTGTTATAATAATATGTTTGGCCCAATGCCTCATATCAGCGCTTTGCATACAAAATGAAATTAATATCATTAATATTTAGGACCATTTTTGCTATCATATTATATTATATCAGTATAATTTTGGCTACAGTTTCGCTCTCATCTAAAACGATAATTATCGGGAATATTAAAGCAAAAGTATAATAGAAAAATTTTACAGACATTTTGTGATACAGTAGGATCTCATTAATTTTGAGCCTCCTTTCAGTGCCAGTTCAAGCGCTCGATCAATAAAATAAAATCTAATTCAATCAAATAACTCACTTATACTATTAAATTGATTCTTAAATTTTGGTTTAATAGATTAAACAAGAACCCAAATATTCTATATTTAATAAATTTGAAAGAAAATACAATCTTTATAGTGTTTTTGACTAAGACTTCATTTAATCTCTATGAAAGTCAAGTACTTAAAGCTTTCGAATTGGTTTGAGTGAAATAGGTTTTACTGTATTGTAATCGTAATATATGATTCTTGAAATGATTTATTCCACGTACTATTTCGTCGCTCATTCAGATGTCCAGCCATTGGGAACAATTTATTGTTAGTGAATTATAATAAGCGATGAAATGCACAGAATTGTCATAAAGAGTGCAAAGCAGGAAAAAAATGTATTTTATATGGTTTTAGGATATGTTTTACTATCAAAACTGGTAGCGAGAAATCAATAGAAAGTCATGAACGCAAAGTGGAGAGAAAGGGAGGAAACTGAAAATGACATTATCGGCGCCTTTTTCACCATTAGTTCCAAATACATATATATCTCAAAATAAAGTTTATATAGAGTTTGTATGTCTATGAATGTGAGTGAGTGAGTGAGTGAATTACAATAAGAGAAAAAATATAATTTACGTTAATAAAAGGCAAAATGCCATCAACTCATCCTTTTGGATAAATTATCGTTCAATATTCCTATAGGGGGTATAGAAGTCAAAAACGCCGATAGAAAATAGAGTGTATAGTATTCGAATTGAATTTTTATAGCATTTCTTATTTGTATAGAATTTTGTCACGTTTTTCATAAAAACTTGATGACCAAAAATATTTGAGAATTTAAATCAATGTATCACAACATAGGGCTCATATACAAAAATATTTTAATTGTATTTCACTTATTAACCGAATACTAAGTTCAACCAACAGAAAACATTATATATAAGAATAATTCTGGAAATACCGAAACGAGTCCGCACTTAAACTGGAAAAGTGATTTTCCAAACTGCGGAATGTGTAGTAATAAAAGTAATCCTGAAAAATAGTCTCTCTCTCTCTCTCTCTCTCTCTCTCAGACTCTCTCGCTCACTCTCAACAGAAAATTAATCACATAAATAAATAAATCTTTAAGTGTTAGGAAAATGAATGAGCACCACATTTAGGATTTGATTGTTTTTTCTTAGTAATGGGAATTCCTATATTCTTCTATATTTCTTTATAATTTCATTGGCTGTGAAACCCATGCATACAAAGTTTTTCGGGGAGATAAATGGGTTCAGAGAGATACTGGTCATATATCGAAGTAAATTACTTAATGAATAAATAAATTTCAGTTCAATATTAATGAACGTTTCGAAACTGATTTAAGGCTTTATTCGATAGGAATCAGTCACGCATCAAAAAGGAATAAACATAAGAGCCTGAGAGCCAACTCAATCTACTCTCAACTTAAATATAGAACTGCAAACAAGTCATCTATAAATAAGACAAAAACGGGTATAACTTTCTTATCTATCGCAAAAAACAATATCTATGTTTAATAAATAATAGGCTATTTTTATAGCTTGATTTTATTAGAAGAAGTCTATAGTTAAAAATGAAATCTCTTGTGAATACTTATGTAAATAAATAACTTTCTTTTTTTATTAAATCACACAAATCAAAAACAATTGAAAGCCTTTTCTCTCTTCGGCGACACGTGAAGTGAATCTGTATTATTAGATATGCTCCGATTATATAATCAGTTCATTTTAGAATATCATATTATATTAATATTGGGAACTGTAAATCGTGATCAAATCTATTTTCTGTTTTTGTGGGCATTCGGTCAGCGCTTACGAATATGTGAGTTGTAATAATAATAAAAACCTTATGCCTTATTCTCGTGAGACACCATTAGCTAATTAGTGGCGAATACAATGTGGGCATATGGCAAATATCTCATACGATTTTCTCTGCTCAACATTTGTGTGCGCTTACAGATTAATATTTATATTTTTTGTCAGTGACGTACACTTATTATCAAAGGCTTCCTCTCAATATTTCCGTTTTTTAAAGATTTCTATGGTTTAAAAATTCATTTATCAGTTACCATCAGCTTAAATGAAGTCCCAAAATCTTTGAATCTCTATTCCATACTAACCTAGAATATTGAGTGTTAAATATTATGCTTTCAGATTTCATACTTTTATTGAAAATATTTTCAGATGGAATACATGCAGTGGTAAGTTTGCTTGTCATCAAAAATTGTCTTGAGAGCGGTTAAAAATGATATACTAAAAGAGCACTGGATAAAAGTTACGCCACTTTATAGAAAAAGTGAGTGATAGAGTTAACTATTGCGTAAAGCATAGCATTGCTTTTACTGTGGTTTGTCTTATAATTGAGATGCTATGAAACTTCAACTAAAAATAAGAAGCATAAATGCAAATACAATAATCGCCAAATACTTTACTTAAATAGCTATGATTATGATATAAAAATCCCATATCACTGACAGAAACAGTAAAGAAAACTGTTTCCCTAATAAATAAATGTAAAGCTTATTCTTGTGGTGAGAGAGAAGAGTGTGTTCAGTATATCCAACAATATATGCTTCATTGGCATCATTTGTTCCAGTGTTGGATTTATGTCTGTGTGTGCAATACAACAATTGGTTGATACAGTTCAATGATTATCATCATTGACGACAAGTGTAAAGAGAGGCTCATAATATTTCTGTTCGCGAATAGAAATACAAATAATGCGATTATTAGAAATCGTAGAACTTTTTTAATTTTTCAAAAAGCTATTTAATGAAAATGATTATTGAGAGCGATTACATTGTTTTATCTCAAAAGCAAATGCTCAAAATATACATTTTAATGTGTGTTAAATGACACGTTTCTTTCCTCATAATTTTGTGAATGAATTATATAATATTCTTATACAGAATCATCACTGAAAGCGATTATCTAATATTTATATTCTTTGTTAATTCTAACCTCTATTACTCATAAAAATTTCTAAATTTCAAGCTTTAAACTGTTTGAAGCATTTAAATTGATTGGGGAAATGTTTTAAAAATTTGGCGAAGAATAGTTCAATTAATGGAGACTTTTTAACTCTATATGAAAGAATCACATCATTCAGTGATCACGTTTTTACTTGTATTAATCAAACGTTTGTATTTTTTGACTGTAAAGCCAAAAAGTTGAGAGAACATGAATTGCACGTAAGAGAATAAATAAACTAATAAATTATTACTATCAGATCGAGAACATGAGAGAATATTGGCAAAAGTTCAACATACATTTCACTTTAAAATCTATTAAAGTGATCATTCATTCAGCTCAAGCTTTTCTAATCATCAAACTATCTCTTATTAGTTATGAATAATCAATAAATTCATAAAATATTTTCTAAATTCGTATCTAAAGGAAGTATATGTAATCAATTTTTCATTTAAATGAGAATAAATAGTCAACAGAAAACTTTAACCAATTTATCGCTGAATAGTCTTAAATTAATTTTTCTTAAATAAAAACACTGCTTTAACTGCGATTAAGAACGATTTCCTGCCACTAAAATCCTAATGCGTAGACACAACTAACTGAAACATACGGTACATGTATTATTGTGTGCCTTATGTCAGAGTACGGTATCAATAGGTGCATGTCATCATCATTATCACATTTGGTGGTGCAGTGCAGTCGACTGTTGTGAACCCAATTCCAACTAATATATACGGATCATAGAAAAGAGTGAGAGACTCAATAGAAAGAGAAGAGAGAACGCAGAGAAAAAAGATCAACAGAATAGGGAGGGAAAGAGAGCAGAGAGCATACGTATCAACACTACAAACTTGTTACAACTATTTTCTTGTTCTCCCTATTAGATATATTTAACAGCTATCCATATGCTCTTTTTCCCAATAACTTTTTATTTGAGATATATCTTTAAACTTTGGTAACATAACAATGAAGCAAAATCTATAGAAATCCCTGTTATACTCTATTAGATTGTCTCTGCATAGTTTCATTATAAATTCTGATTTAAACTGTTGGCCAAACTTGTCTTTGCAATGTTCAGGAATCTTTGTTCAAAACACTTCAAACACTATTATTCTATTAATTGTAAAAAGTTAAAAAGTTTCAGTTCGTATAAATCTTCAATTCAATCTTTTCATAATCTTTTAAATATTTGGATTTTTCCATTCAATACTTTTCAGTTCACCACTAAATGGTAAAACAAAACTATATTTGAAAATATTCATAAAAGATTCAAAATATATAGCTTCTTATCATATTAGGAGAGAATAAACTAAGTTTATATTATTACTAGACGTGAACATTACTCATAATAAAGCATCAATGGCTTGGGGCAATTCATAGAATTGGTACTGAAAATCTATTACCCGAACATTATTAGTAATACCGATATATCTGTGCACTGAAAGAGTATATAAACTACAAGTATTGTATCGTATATTTCTTGCTCTTTACTCACATTCTTTCATTCATAATTCACTTCAATAGTGCCGAAAGCTATTGACATATGATTTGCCCCCAATCTCCCTCTCTCTCTCTCTCTCTCTCTCTCTCTCTCAATAAGATTTGGAAAGACACACAATATATAGTCTGTAATTCTGTTATTTTTAATCAAAACTCTGCCGTTAGCGCTGATTTGCAATTTTTGTGAGACCTAAATATATTTTTATTACTAACTTATTGTTTGTCAGTTCCGGGCGAATTGCGGTTCTTTAAATAAAAAAGGATAAATTTTTCCATTTCTACTTTATAAGCAATAAAAGTATTGATGAATTATGGATTTATTTGCACATAAAAACTTATAAAGTAAGATTCGAACAATAGCGTAACAGATCTTATATTGTATAACTTGAAAAATCTTATTTAAAAAAAGGTTTAGCTAAATGAAAGTTTCGTGTGTTAGAGAATGCTTCTCATAAACTTATAATTAAATTTTCTCTTAGAAAAAAGTTTGGATCAAAAAAACCTTCTGATAGTATGAGAAAATATGATTCGAAATGAATTAGATTTTATTGGAAATTCAAGGCTTGAATAAACCAACAAATAAAATAATTAAAGATCAAAATGATTACTCACAGCTTTTAAGATTCAGTGGGGAAGCAATCATTGCATCGCATCCATTGAAATCAGAGTTAAAATTATTATTATTAATTCTTTCTAATTGTGTTGCAGTGATTGACTGTTGCGATGGAATTAAAGAGGCATAAGCGGCGGCGGCTGCTGTCCACGCGTTTATGGCCGATGGTGTTCCTTGACGTAGAAATGGTAACAGTGATAAAGCACTGCTTAAATCAGGCCATTGTTTCGATTGAGGTGTAGGCATAGATGCGGCCGATTCACTGGTCGAAGACCAGGCAGACGATAGATTGCTCGCTAAGTGTCCATAATATGCATTCGCACCTATTCATTAATATAAAGTATTTCATATTTCATTTGAAGAACAGCTTAAGAATATCAATGTTTATTCTATCTGTTTTAAGTCTATATATATCTTTTGTTTTAAGTTCAAAACGTTTGTTTCAAAAAAATTTTGAGAAATGTTTTTAAAAACCTGCTGCAAAAAGCAGTGGCAAATGTCCACTATGGCCAGCATTTCTCTGCAAATTCATTGATTGACTTCCATTGATACCAATCGGTGATAATGAAGAAGATGATGAACTCAATTCTCCTGTTAAAAATAAACAGAAGAAAAATATATTTCATAAGTAGACCAAAGAAGAGAAAATCAGATGACAGTTTGTGGCACATAATCCACACTTTGTTGTAAATGTGGTGACAGTTTTTTTATCTACAATTTGTTTGCCTTGGATTAAAATTAGCGCGAATTCCTTCATTGCATGAAGAGAAACATAGATATCTGGTTATTGAGATGAGTTAAATGATTATTAAAAATGATTAATTTGTTTTATAAGCTTCCAGATTATTGAAGTCCACAAATTGATGCTATATTCTCATACAGGTTCAAAAGATTGAAATCTTATCTAGAAATCAAACTCATTTAATTTACAACTTGAAAAATAGACTTTTTGAAAAATTAATTTCTCACATGAAAGCCAATTAAAGGGTAGGAACTAATTTTCAAAATCAATAATGCTTATTGTGTGCAAATGAATTTATATAATGCATACATAAATTGAAACATTAAAATTAAAAGCAAATAAATTACGAGAGATTTTTATGATAAGTTAAAATTTTTTATTACAATTATAGCCATAATTCACGCTAACTATCATTTTTTATAGGCTCAGAGATATTTAGTATATAATATACAGAATTGATAGTCTTTGAGATCGTAAAATGCGAGCCCGTTTTGCATCACATTTATATATAAGTTATATAAAAAGGGGAATCAAATCCCGAGTGGTATTATTTGTTCTCTCGTTTTTACTCCTATATAATGTTAAGCCACTCTCTTTGTTCATCACTGCCACTGTATGGGATCCGCCTTAACAACATCATTACTGGGAGATTGAGGAACAAAGTTTTTTCCTATGCTTCCCTTTTGTGAACATTCTATATCATCAGAGAGGGATCAAAGCATACATATCTTCAATTGTTATTACTTCACAAATTATAAATTCATAAGTCTCAAGCTTTATCAGAAACCTCATTCATTTAAATCTTTTCAATAAAAATATTTTGGTTCAAAAGTTTATGTTCTTTTAATCAATTTTACGAGATTTTTCTCAAATGAATAATAATGAATTCCTCTTGTATTATTAATGCATTTTAACAAGTGATTTAATTTGATACAAAATTTTATGCATTCAATTCTAATACAATTTGCTTCCGAACTCATGAGATTGAGAATAATTGAATTTCAAAATATTGGAAAAATCATTGGAAAATTTCTCTTTATTATAAACATGAAAGAGCCAAACAGTTTTGATTATAACTACATATTTTAATATAAGACTTGACTTCCACTTAAAAAGTAGTTCATCAAAAATGACTGTAAAAGAACACTTATGGGCTTCAAAAACTAATATATAATTTGATTGAATGACTACGCCACTGACTTGATAGGGTCTGTTAGGAGAGGAGATGAAACGCTAAACAAAACTAAAACAATTAGTTCGGCATTTCTTTTTGCTCGGTTTTATGGCGTTATAGTATAGTTATATGTATAAACTTTGAGTACGTGCGAAATCAGGTTTTGCCAGCGGTAGCAAAAGTAAAGCTTCTTTGGGGTTTTGCGGCGGATTGTGGTTTCGCATCACCACTAGTACTGCTTTCATATAAAGAAGGGATTAAATTTTGTACATCAAATATGAGCACAAAAAGAATGCACAATATAGTATAGAGAGAACAGATAATAGGCAAAAATATGTTATAAATAAATCTTTTATGAAGTATTACATGTTTTACTGATGATGTGCTCATACTTTTCTTTCTAGAGATTATGGATAACAGAAAAAATATTGTTTTTGATACTTATATGAAGATTACTGTGTATGCACTGAGAATTAATGACATATATGTATGAACAGAGATTCTGAATTACAAGTGATTGCTTTATTCAAACAAAAATCATTTTAAACTTCAAAACCTTTTTTGTCAAGAAAAAATCATTTTTAATGCATTATTTTATCCTAAATTTAATATATAAATCAGATGAAAAAGTGCTGTTTAATAAGATTGAGAAGTATTTTTCTATATTTAAGTGCAATAGAAACACGAGGCGAATGAATCACAGAATTTTCCGGGATTTAAATTTATTTATAAACTTTAGAAATGACTCGTATTTGATGTATTTGATTTATATACTTATATCAAATATTCTGACTAATGTTTTTTCAGATATATTTAAACATTAACTTTTATCGAAATTATAAATATTTTATATTATGTACTATTAATGTGAAAACTTGGATGACATTTGAAAGAAACATACTTTTCTGTAAAATATATTTTATTTGTAGACACTGTAAAATAATAGCTGACTCATTGCAAAATAAAAAGTTTCCAAAAGACGTTAAATAACAATCAGTTCAATCGACTGTTAAGACATGAAGAGTCAAATTCATAGTTTTAAAAAAGCATTATTCAGTTATTTCTTGTTGCCTCAAACGATTGATTTTTACTATCGATACTTATGAGCAATTTAAATGGTTTTCAAAGCTAATAATGATAAAAATTAGTTATTTCGTAGTAAAGACAACTTATTCAAAATAATTATTACACCATAAAGGGGGACCAACAAAGTACTCTTCAACTAGATGGGGAGGGGGAGGGTCAACACCCCCTCGCATTCTCCCCATTCCGCACCTATGATTTTAGGTGACTTTATATCGAAAACTCAATACATGAAAGATTATAGAAATTTGAAGCATAAACTGTAATAAACTTTAGTATATGATAAAATAATATTTCTTTCATTTTAATACTACAGTAGTACCGTATTTTTGAAAAAGTAATGCGATTTCTATTCTCTCTATTTGAATCCATGTTTGGACCTCTTATATTATTCTCTAAATTATTAAAATGACAATAAATATAAGGAAATAAGGAAAATCAAAATATAAAATTACAAGATAAATTCATTTCATAAGGAAAAAGGTTAAAGAATATAAAGCTGCTTTAGATGAATTTGAAAATTCAAAACATAAAAATAAAGTTACTACAGAAAAGTGCATTCATTTTTCTCTTTATCCAAAAAGTAGTCACTTCAAAAAACGATCATTTCGTGTATGACAGCAATGAATCTCTGATCGCTACCAATTTCTCTCTCTATCATTCTTTTCTATAGATGTGTATATTCATTATGGATTTCTTCATTTATCTCACAAACCATAACTTTATTACTGTTATTAAATATATAAGTGCTTTACGCTATGCTATACCTATTCAATCGAAATGCCATCGAGTGCTTTACTCTATTTAACTGCTTTTGTCACCACAAATTACCGCATGTCCGGTCTCTCTTTGACTTGAGTTTTATATTTATTTACCGTAAAGAGCAATATCAATGTAAGCGAAAAGAGAAACATTTCATCATTAGTAGTGCTTAATTTTGTTTCACATATTATTCTAGCTTTTAGGTTATGTCAGCTTTTCTATAACTTAATGTATTATTTGTTTTTTGCCTTGAATATCAGTCATAGAAATATTTTTTAAAACTATAGGGAATGAATCGACAAAACAACTTAACAGAACTAAATAGTAATAAAAACAAGAATGTCTTAATGTGTTGAATGGATCCAAATTTATTTCTTATGGTGCATGTTATGAATGCATTTAGTTGTGAGTTGATATCATTTGAAAACTAATAGCTTTCATAAACATAAATAAAAGTATTGTACAATAGATTGAAGAATGAAGTTAGTGTCACAATAAAAGTAGGCATCAGTTTTAGTGTTTGATCCGATGGCAATAAAACCACAATATAATAGCAACTCAAGTTGTTTAAGAATGCTATTTCTAAGTGCCCTAAAATTACTATAACTATTATCCTATCAATCTTTATTTAATAAATATATAACTATTATTGTTGAATAAAAATTGGTTGACTCGCTATTATTAATCCCTGACTTTAAGTCTTGCTTGCAATTTTATTATTTTCATCAGGTTTTATTTCTTATAATCTTTTTAGTAAACACACACTTTATCCTTTGAGCGTCACAATTATTCGGTAATAATGATAATAAATTTATAAAACTATTATCCTATATGTCTAAATGATTATCACAATTATGCACTGAATTGCCAGTGCTTTTCAGTGAAATCCAAACTAAAGTTTGCGAAAAGAGATAGCATTCAAAGGATAAGCGAGCAGTCAAACGATATTTGATATATTATATGAAAAGTAGTGATAACTAAATAATAAGTGATCAAATGTCTAATAAACTAAGCATTAAAATTGTTATGCAAACAACTACTGCATAAGTTGTGATGAAAATCAGTTAATCTCATTTGACGCCTTTCATATTATCTAATGATTAGAGCGCAATATTTCAATTTTATTTATTACTCTTACTTGTGAGTCATGTCATAAAACCCTGTAATGCCTTATTTCATATTTTTTCAATTATGAAATCAATGTTTCAAATTTTTATAACTCATATCCAACTGATCATTCAAATTGAAATCAAATCATTAAAAGTCAACAATTTTGATTAAATAATATTTTAAATAAAGCATAAACTAGTCATTCACTCTCAATCATCGATCGATTAGAGGTTCATTGAATTAATATTCATGAGAAAAAAGACTGAAGTAAATCAGCTCAAGTACCGCATAGAGCAAATTTTTATAGTATTATTTATACTATGTTTTTACAACTTATAAATTGAAAATTAAACTTTTATTCAGCTGTTTATATACTTTAAATAACCCCACTTTGATCGCAACTTTGATTATTTTTTGATAACTAACTTTGAAGTGAAGAATATGAAAAAATTTGAAATAAAATACTATTTACCTCCCATTTCGTTGCGATGTTTCGGTGTTACGACTCTGAAAGCACTTCCCATTCCTTCACTACTATTAGATGATGATTTGGATGATGCCGAAGAAGATTCAGGTGACAGTAGCGGAGAATTCAATAATAATAAACGATTATTAAATGACGATAACTTGTTCAATAACTGTTTATAATCACTTGTCGAAGACATTCAAAATTATAGCTGATTTCTCTTTTTGAATCTGAGAGAACTGTTACATCGCCTCAAAGTTAGACAATATAGCAGAAAGCGTCTACTTTTGAGTGTTTGGTTGCCTTTAGGTGTCTCTTTTATGTGTGTTTGGTTGAAGATGAGAATCAAGTGCGCGCATTCACCATCAAAAGGTGAAGAAGCGTTGACGTGAGTGGAGTATACAGTATCACCATTTTTACATAATAGATGATATGACTACCATTCTATGGATAGAGAATCTCAAAACTAGAATCCAATTCAAAAAGTTCTCTCTTCTCTATTATTGTTTTCTTATTATTATATACTATGCAAAGCAAATTCAATTTAATGCATCAATTCGTGATGCGATCGTTTGTATTCAAACGTCACCAGTGGAGAGAAAATCTTCGAATTACTAGTAGTATATTTTTTTTGGTTGAGAACATAAAAACTTTGGTTCAGGAAAAAACAATCGGCAGGAAAACAAAGTGTGGTTTTATTTATTTATGAAAGTTTAAGGTAAAAGTATTATTATCTTTTGCTTTACATTAATTTTATTGCAAAACAAAATTTCGAGAAAAATATTGAAATAAAGTTTTGTTTTGAGTTACAATGAATTATATTAAAACTCGAGAAATTTATTCGAAAAAAGTTTGCATTTAAAAAACTTTTGATTCATTAAATTACTTTTCTTAAGAAGTTGTCTATTGGTTTATATAATATAACATTCACTTTTGTCTGTATTTATTTTCACCACTTGTTACTAAAAACTGAAGAATGAATACTGAAAATTGATGACAATATTCACTTGTGTTATACTCTACTTTCAATGATTATCATAATGATTAAAGCTGTGACTTGGACTTCTGGGCCGTCGCAAACAATATCAGCCAATGAGCGATTATATAATTCCCAGTTTTTGCTGCTATAACATAAGCAGAGTATACCACACATCAAAATGTTTAGTGTAAGTATTATTTTTGCGCATCCGCTAAAACTCTATTACTGTTGAGCTTAACGTCAGTGCGAGCGATGATTATGGCATTTCTGCAAAGAGTTCTGCATTGCTTTCTCTAACTCTAGTCAGCAGTGAATGTGTGATATATAACTCAATCAAAACTTAATTTCTCTCTTCAGTCAAGTTAATTAATTTGCAAATTCATCACATGTTTTCAATTACAAACTCAAATATTTTTAAATTAACACTATTACAATAATTTCAAACTACATAATGAATAAAATGCTTATTTCACACGCAATAATAAAATATTAGTTTACTATTAATCATATCTTTAAAATCTTTCACTAAAATATAAGTATAAAAAGGTGTTTATATTTTTTTATGTTATTAAGAAGTTTTATTTATTGAAATATAGTTACAAATTTTTAATCGCGTTTATCTGTTGTTTATTTGCTTTACAAGAATCATACCCTAAAAGACTCTTCACTGCAATGCATTAGGTTGTGTCTAAACTCTCAGATACTCTTTTTATACATTAATTTCTATTCTATTTCTGAAATTTCAAAACTTTTATACAAAACAAAGTATCAAAAAATAATTATAATTAACTTATTTATTACAATGTTTAAATCTTTTGCAATAAAAATGAAAAAATTAATTGTGAGAAATCAAAACAGATTTTCTTTCAATTAATTTTTAGATCTTGTGATATATAATCATGTGTTTTGTGAGATTTCTAACTCAATGAATGAAAGAAATTGATTGTTAACATTAATTATATACTCGTTCTCTTATTAGCGAATGAAAGTTAATGTTCATTTATATCCTCTGTCTATACTTTTTTTTAAACAATCAGTCACTTTGCATGTGAACATTCATGTGATTTGTTGTGATGTGAAGTCGTGATATACTAATTGTAAAAAAACATGTGAGTTCTCTAAAGATGACACTTAATTATTATTTCACAATTACTTATATAACCAACAAAGGTGAACTATTTAATAAAAACATTTCACCTTATCGTAGGCTTTTATCATTTAGATACAAATTATTAGTTCAACAAATATTAATCAGATGACTAACGAAACAAAATCAGATTTATGTCAATTTTTAACTGTAAACTCACGTAAATGTTAACTATAAACTCACGTGAATTGAGCAATTTAAGTGAAAATTTGTAATAAAGCTCATTACACTATTTTCTTGGCATTGAGAAGAAAGAAACATACTTTCCAAGTAATGTTTTATTTATAAGTATTTCTTTTTCTGGATATGTCACAATTTGTTTCTTTTGTTTTGTTTTCTAACAAAATATGAAGATAAATAATTTTTTTCTGCTTCGCTTTTGTGATTGATGTGAAACAATTTGTCATTTGTCTCAACAAAATATGATATCTTAAGATGTATTAGCTTTGAAATACACAACTATACAATAGAAGTCAAGTATTGAAATTAATTTTTTTAAAGGAAATATAATCACTTTTTAAGCTCAACCAGTCGAGTAATGAATTTTAATTGTGAGCAAAAATTAATTTTATATTAATATTAACAGTTAATTATGATTTGATAATTTAATTGTTATATTAATCATTAAAGGAGTTATACTGTATTGAAAATTCAATTGAAAGTGAGATAGAGACTGACCAAAAATTCGAATTTCAATTATTTGCTTCACTAGACGTGATAACAATAATTTTTACGCATAAAGTAATCAAAACATTATGAATTGTAGAAAAGCTCTCTCTCTTGTTTGAAACAAAGAAAATAAAATTATTGAGAAAGTAATCAAATGAAAGCAAACTATTCTGACAATGAATTAAAGCCAATAAATGAATAAATATTTAGCTTTTCGCCATGAATCTAATCCTTGATCATAATTATAGATGGTTTTAATTTTTTATGTTATGATAACGTTTAAGTTTACCTGACGAGAGTCTAAACATTAATATTTATAAATAATAATCTGATAATCATTCAATTTTATTGACATGAGAATAAGAGATTCAATTGAGTATTATTAATAAGGAAACCACATTATTATTTTTATTTAAGTCAAAAACTAATAAGTCAAATGAGTGAGACCCAGAGGAAGACCTCGCACCAGATGGATAGACTATATTCTCTTTGGCGCCAGAAAGCAGGGGAGACATCAATGAGCTGGCTATGGGTCGAGCACTGGAATGACGAGTCCTAATCTAGATTAAACCACAGACAGAATAAGAGGCTGAGCGGCAAAAAGATGGATGAATAGAAGAACTAATGAGCTTTTTGAATTGGTGTTACCATTTGAACCATGGCTTGGTATAGGAACGTTTGTGAAAGTTTCTTTCCTTTAGAACACTCATAAAAAATATTCATAAAAAAGGCTCAAACGTTTAGCTTGAACTTTCAAATATAAAGTTTGATAAATTTAATTAGTAGAGTATTTACATTTCAAAAACCTATTGACTCCATATTTATCTTCAATTCAAATTAGATTTTCAACATAATTACAAGTTTTCATGATTGGATTTGTAATACATTACTGTAAAAGTTGTGAATTATTTTCAGAGCTTATAAAATATATACATAAAACTCAAATATTAATGAATTGTTTTATGTATGAATGAATGAAATGAATAAGAGATTAATTCTAATTAATAATTTAAAATAACTTTCATAATAAAATTCAATTAAAATTTTTTCCATAAAAAATAGATTGAAACATGAATTGATCGATAGTTATTATTTATAAACTTAGAAATTCGCGTGAAAACTATAATCAAAAAACATAAAATTTTCGATATGAAATTGATGACATGAGTGATGTGTGAAAAATGAAGCAATAAATTTAATATTCTGATAATCATTATGAAAATGCAAATATCACTCTTATTGAAAAGAAAAGCAATTCAAAATTATTTAAGAGAAAGTCCTTGGAGTGAACATTATATTTTAAAAATTTATTCATTGAATTTTAGAAGTTTTCAATCATCTTTTTATCAATGATATGAGAATAATATCATATTATTTAATGATTGTATCATTAATTGATTTTTAAAACTTTGAAAAAATATTTTTTGCCAACTTTTTAGGAAACGATCCAATGACCAAATTATAGATTCATTTAACGTTTTTATGAAATATATATCCATTTTCAAAATTTGACTTTAAATCTAATGCAAATCAAGTGCTATA